>KZ505787.1:0-32570 GCA_002844005.1 Limosa lapponica baueri
AACATCTGCTCCAACTTCCCTCTCAGCTCTTGCGGCCGTGTGAATATTACTCACATGTGGCTTGTGCAAACCTCAGTCCTGCAGCAGTTGTACGCAGTACTCCAAGCCAGCTGAGAGACAATTTAAACAGTCATAAGAACTGTTTCCCTGCAGCACCTTGTACCAAAGAGAAATGTTCCCAGAGGGACTCAGAGGACATACCAGAAATATGGCAATTCCGAGAGTCTGTGAATTAGGGTTTGTTCTCACTTACAGAAGTGAGCCCAAAGAGGTAATACGGCCATGGGACTATATCCTCAGTGTCTAAGGATCCCATTAAAGTCAATGGAATCTTTTGACTCATGGACCTTTAGAGAATCATTTAACTCTTGCATTTTATCTCTTACAGGATTGCTTAGAAATAATGCATCATTCTTAAATTTTCATGCATGTTTTTGCTCTCCTAGCCCTAAACCAGCCAGCCCTAAACCCACCCCACATTTCCCAGTCTTTTACCCTCTGTGTAACCCGGCCAGTGTTTCTCTTCTGGAGCATACAAACTGGGGAAAACCCCAGAGCACAGGGAACAGGACCTAGCAAAGGGCCTGTCTCTTACGTGGCAGCAAAATGCAGGTGCTGGGACCTACCTCTCTTCCTTTAGAAATTGGAATCCTAAATTGCTAGGATTTTACCCAAATGCTGCAGCATGTCATTTTTGGCACCTACAGCAGTGAGGTAAGGGTGTTAGTGAGAGATAATGTAGTATAACAGATCAGCTGACACAACTGAAAAAGTGGAAGAGATGTACAATAAAATATTGGGATTAGTGCACAGGCAAATGATATTTTCAGTGTTTAAAAACAAAGAGAAAGTGCCTCCTAATGCTGTAGTGGATTGTTGGACCCATATGCAAAGCTGCAAGCTTGCAGTCAAAGCAGGAATACTCTAAGCACTGTGACGCATTGATTCCATATTACAGTGTACTTAAATTTCACCACAGCATTGTATCTTACTCAATGCAGTGATATTTAGGAATAAACTCAACTCATGTTAAATAGAAGTTACTGCCTTAACTGTTAGATGATATCATAGAGAATGTATAGGACATGAAAAAGCTATACTGTATAGATCTTCATGCCTGATAGAAATTTCTTTATACTATGTTGTCTAATGATATACTGAACCATTGCTTCTAAGTATCCCAGATCATGTTAGTTCTTTCCCTCACTGAAGACTTTCTACCAGATTCAAATTTCCAGTCTTAGTTTCCCTCTGGTCTTTATGTTCTTCAAATACATGTATATTTTTAATCACAACCTCACTTAACCATTTGTCTAGTCTTGATCGCAACTCAATTTTTTCGTCATAAATGCGTGAGACTCCTTCCATCCTTGAGCTCCTAAAAGTTGCTGTACACTCTCCAAGAGACAGACTTCTTCACGAGCAGCCCATAATCAAAGCAGTCTTTGCAGCTTCTGCCTCACATGCCAACCAATATCCAGTTTACTTATTCCTGCAGTGTTACTGCTTTGCTTGTTTTTCACTCTGTATAGGGCAGTTTTTATTAAGACACCTCTAAGCACATTTTTCCAAGTTTGAATCTCATTTTCCCTTTCTTATTTTTCTAACCTTTTCAACCCTGTTACTTTATGTCTCATTCCGCATTGATGTTTTGTGACTTCGTTCAATTTAGAATTATCTCTTCATTTAATTAGCATGCTGTGAACCCTCTCTTTCAGATTATTAATGAAAATGTTAAATGCTTGTAAAACAGGTTCTAACATTGGTCCCTGCTGCACCTGACAAAACAATGTGTCGCAATTGCATAAATTGCTTTACTATTTACTTTTTCCTTGCTATCCAAAAGGAAGATTCTCTGAAAATATCCATACAAGTCTTCATTTTCCCGTCAGTTTGATACTGTTATAAAAATAGTATTTTCTAAGATACTCTATGACATAATTTAAACATCACTTACGTTCTTTTCTTCACATGGTAATTTTCTAATTCCAACAAAAAGGAATCGAAATGATCAGGCCTACTTTGATCTTTAACACTTCTATGCTTTAATTCAAATGTGAAAGTGCTGTTTTTCCTGAATATACCTTCATCTACAGTGGACTTTGTAGTGGAAATGGAAATTGTTCAGCTTAATAGTTTTGAAATTAAAAAATTTTTACACAGCAAATGTTTCAACACATAGTATTAGAATGGCACAGCAAGCAAAATATAACTTATCCTGCATTGCATGTTTACTAGTATCTCTAAATACCATACCAGGAAATAAGTGTAGGAGAAAGAGATGCTGACAAATTAAAGTTATATAGGGCTCCTTCACACATATTTAGTATTGGCATATTCCTCTAAATGCGTTGAATAGTCTAGGGTACAACTGCACATTATCTGATCACTATGACAAGCGGATAGGTTACGGAAGAGAGGACTAAGTACAAGAAAGAGTGGATTCAGATACAGACATAAATTTCTCATGGAATTACCAGACCTTACAATGTATAAAAGTTGGATAAAATCAGGTAGCTCCCCATTAGGCAGAACTGTGTCTTGGGCTCAGTCCTCGTCAGTATTCCAGTTCTTTTTACAAGAAGAAACTCAAAGCATAAAGAAATCAGTCCAAAGCTCATAAATAAGCAAACATGAGCAGAGCCTCAGCCATCGGCTGCATTTCCAGGCTAGTTCCTTTTTTTTTTTTTATAAGGGAGGTATTTTCGTCCTTAACTCAAGGCATCTTATTGGAGACTTGATGCTACAAAAGCAGGGTGGGCAGAGCACAAAGTAGGTCAGACGCATCAACCAGACGGGTTGGGCAGGCTCTTTCTCTACCTGTCCTGCTGCCCACAGATGGCATGACTCAGGTGTGTCCTAACAGCCAGTGATGCTCCAGCACAGGAGAAACCTGAGGATGCATGCTGCCACGGACCCCATGGCATGGTCCTGTTTATCCCTGACCACCATGCCATCTGCACATCTGGGAAGGAATAAGCTCCTGGTGCTGCCGTGCATGTTCAAACTAGGGGTGAAATCTGCTCATCATGACAAAACCGAGAATTTGGTCATTTGCAGAATGACATTCTCTTTGCAGAGAGGTGTCATCTAGTGCAAGGGAAATCCTAAAAGGAGAAAGGAGCTCTGTTTTTTGACCCTAGTAGCCCCATAGAGGGACAGCAATGCTTAGTCCCAGGTGTGATTTTAAATTAGCAGGTATTGAAGGCTTATTCTTAGACTTGTTCAAATTAAAGATCATCTTGTTTAAATATATGTGCATAATATTATCTGTCCCTGAGATAAGCGTTGCATTTTCCTCACAAAATATGTGGCTCGGATCCTGGCCTGTAAAAGTTAATGGAAAGGTTTTCCTGCCTTGACTGCAGTTGAGATTACCAGCCTATGATTTCTTAAAAATGAGAAAAAAATATTAGCAAACACTGTTGTGGGGTAAACAGATTGGTTAAGGGTTCACGCCAGGTCAAATTGAAGAGTGCCTTATAGCTGTGTGTAGTTAGGTAGTCAATAATAAGACACCACTAGCGCATACCGGAGGTCACAGAGCCCAGCCTCTATAGTTACAGAAAAAAGTGTTGTTTATGGAAACTTACATGGCATTTCTTCTGAAGGTACACAATGGCTTGGAAAACTTGCATTCCTTCCAAAATTAAAGTCACATAGTAAGTAAGGTTGATAGTCTCGAACTTGATATTCCCTTTCCCCAACCACTCTGGGCTGCTCTGCTGTGTGTATGAGAACTGGAGAAGGCATAACCTGCCCTACTCACTAAATACACCATAACGCACGGCTCTTTTGACCCTGACCCATTGACTGGAAAATGACAGTAAAGCAAAACCTTCAAAATGTTTTAAAGACTGGCTCAGAATCAGTATGTAAAAGAAAAGCCCCCTTCGTAACTGTAAATTACACCCTGTGCATATGTAAGCCTTAATTTAGCTGGATTCATACATCCATTCCAGGATGTACAGTGAACAAATTTATAAAGGTATTAAATTTCCATTGCTGCAATATCATACAAGCAGGAGCTTAGCATTGAGTTCATTCGCTATCCCATCCTGAGAGGAGATCTTCACCTGGAAACATTCTCAACTCCTCTGCTGAGGATATATTTGAAAGCCAGTCCCACACCTTTCTCCTCTCAGTAGAAATCTTCCCCTTAACTTTAAAAGATTTTAGTTTATTCCTCTATGCCTATACTGGATGCCCACAGCACTGTATGTTGCATATGCAATATATATATCAGCATGAGACTGATGTCTTAAAAATTATGTTGTGCGTTGCTGTTGAAGCTTGCAAAATCACTTCCCCAATGTGATGAGCATTTTTTTATTATTATTCTTTAACTCCTTTCTCTGTGTCTCCAGGATTTGCAAGCACTAATGGACAGCTTACTGAACATGTATTGATCGGTTAGATGTTATTTGAAGGGACACTGTAAGGACCATCACACTCAAAATGCAGTAAACTCTCTAACTAAAACCCATACCTAAGGTGATAAGAAGGTCTGTGTTGATCTTCCCTTTAGAAGGCCACTGCCCACCACACAGTGAAACAGAAATGATGGTTTTGTGGCTGTAGTCCTATGTAATGTGTCTTCACTTCTTTTTCTGAGCCACAGTTTAATATCCCTCCTAACAAGGTGATAGCTAAATTTTTCAGGGCAGGTGCCTACAGCCTTACAGCTGTATTTCAGCAGAGCAATGTTGCCACCTAGTGAGCAATTAAAAATGTGCAACGTGCATTTCTCTGCAGATACCCTGAGGGCACTATATCTTACTGTCATTACCTATTTAAAGGTGACAATCAGAATAAATTTATATTGCAGTTCTGTACTCATTTCAGTTCCTGTGACAAAACTTAGAACTTCTTCTGCTATTTTCTTTAAGTAATTAATTTTTTCCCCTTTTTTGTACGCTCAAGAAGAGAACTGAGAATGGCAAGATTTATAACAAATTTGACAGTGTTGCTCAGTTAGGGAAAAAAAAATGCTTCAACTTCATAAAAAATGGACAGAAAAATGAAGAAATAAATTAGAGCATTATGATGCTGAAGCATTCTAGCTGAACTGATGCTAGAGTGAAGGGTTGTTTTTTATAATAGTAGATTTTTTTTTTAAACATATATTCAGAAACAAATTTAACCAATAAAATCAACAGATAATTTGATAGAAATGTTGGTAAAAATGCAATATTTTTTAAAGTTTGTAAAACTCTCTAGTTCCATCTTTTCCCACCTCCAAATTAATAATCTCTTTTTATTTGTAAATTTAGACAAAACCCAGCATAATTACAGATTTACATAAAGGCTTTAATGAGTTTATGTTGCCCAACCCAGTTGTTTAAATTATCCAAATGTTCATAAATAACTGATTACATTGTTATCATTTACTAAGTGCATATTTTAGCACTTAATGATTTAAGAAGACTTACGGAGGGCAGAATTTGTGTGATAATTCTTCATGTAGATTTAGAAAAAAAAAGACTGTTTTCTAAAAGGTACTATAATTAAGCACAAGTTTTGTCCTTCTGTGATTCTCAAATCACCGAGCATCCACTGCCTCACAGTAACTGCACTGGACTTTGGATCAGTCACATGTTGGTTCTGGCAGTCCTGCGTGACTACACTTAACACAAATTACAGCAGTTCAATGCAATGTGCCTTTTTACTAACTCTAGTTAAAATTTATACAGTAAAGCAATTAACGTAAAACTATTTGAAAATGCAGTAGATAGCCTAAAAGGGTACCTCAGACTGGATTTTTCTGCAAATTATAAAACTTTTTTTCTATTTCTGAAAGCAATTTGACTTCTATTCCAGTCAAGTCAATTCATGTGTCAAATGAGGGCCTACTAGTAATGTTACAGTAATTTTAGCAATGATGGCCATTGGCAGCATTCCTCGCTGGGGTTTGATCACACTACAGACTGCATTATAGATGCTTCAGAAAATGCCATTTTAAATACTGCCCTTTATGTTTATTGGGGGGATAAGTATTGCAAGTGGGAATACAATCAAGAGTTCTGCTCATAGACTACTTCTGGCATATGACATAGGTTTTCAAGAAACGAAAATTTTCTACTGACAGTGGTTTTCTGCAGCACCCAAGACAATGAGGTCCCATCTTAACTGCAGTTTGAACTGCTATTTGAACATTATAAGCAGCTGGTTTAAGCAATGAAATTAATATAATCAGTGACATCTTTTAACTAAGACTGAGGATGGGGAACATTTTGTGGTCTTTTGTTCTGTTTTACTTACTTTTCTGATTGTTTATGAATTAATTTAAAAGATGCACTAAACGGTATTACAAACAACCTTATCTGTAGCTTGCATTTCTAAATCATGATAATATAGTTCTTTACAGTGGCTACCTTTCTAATCCATTAAAGCAAATATATAAAATTCCTCCTTTTCTCAAAAAGATATGGATATTTTCTTGCATAACCAAACTAGACAAAATACATTCATTCTATTGAGAGTTAGAAAGCAACCATTTGTAGCAGTCAAAATATGTAAAATACCATATCATACATCCCATATATTACCATATATCATGACAATTTTCTCAAGAATAGCACTGTGCTGCAAATGTTGTCAGATTAGAACTCACACAAAAAGATCAACGTAAAGCTAATGGTACTGAGGCGTGCTGTTGCTGCCAGTCGTAGGAATAGCCGTTTGTCTGACTCCCTGTCGTACCCTTCAGAGCAGCAATGCAAGACACTCTCAAAAAGAGGCCAGAGCAGGTGCCAGAGCATGGAGGGCCTGGGATACATGAAGGATGCAGTCTTGCAGGGTTGTGTCTCACACACAACCTGCGAGGGGGCAAACATAGCCCTGCAGATGAGAATCAAGAAGGCAAGGCAGTGATGATTTAGGAATCACTCTAGTATATGGAAGTGGCATACTATCTGCAAAAATTGGTGTGAGTGGAATTGGTAGTGATATGTTACTTGCTTCCTCATCTGAACAACCCCTTTTTTCTCTGTGTCAATGCTCCTTGTCCTTAACATTTGTGTATGTTGTTTCTGGGCAGTCAGCACTGACAATATGCATATTTGCCTTCTGAGAGGAATATGCATATGTGCTTTCTGAGAGCTTAATCTGGGGCCCCTACTGTATTTCTTTGTCATCCTGGACAACATTGTTCTATCATTCTTCAATCCTCAGGCACAAGGAAGCCAACAGAGGTTTGGTTTTACAAATTTTTTTCTTTCCCAGTGCACATGCAAATTCCTAAGTTTGACTTCCTGAGGCCATAGTTCACTTTTTCACACAGCATGCTCTCTCTCCAGCAGATTTCATCACTTAATTCGTACTTTTCACTACTTTCCACCTTATTCTTGACAATAATGTAATTCTGTTTGTTATGCAGTTTGTGATGTTGTTCCCAACTCTATGGGTAATGATGTCTTTCTCAGTCCATTCAGTTTTGATACTTTATTTCACAGAACAGCAACAATACTTTTATAACAGAGTGAAAAGGTATGAGAAGTTGGAGTGAAACACACAGGAGACATAGACATGTTTAGTGGAAAAATGCAAGGCAACAAGACATAGGGCTCAGACAAATGGTGAAACTGATTATCAGAACACTGTGCAGTAGTCTTACACGGATGAAAGCCACATGCAAATTGGAATGGTTAAAGCAAGAACACTGTCTTC
This sequence comes from Limosa lapponica baueri, assembly GCA_002844005.1. Lineage (NCBI taxonomy): Eukaryota > Metazoa > Chordata > Aves > Charadriiformes > Scolopacidae > Limosa > Limosa lapponica. The sequence continues at coordinate 7,669 of KZ505787.1, forward strand.
AGTTCCTTTTTGACTGCATAGACATCTTTTCTCTTGATCAGTGAAATCTCTGGCATTGCTTATGATAACCAAATTGTTTTGCTTTCTGACACTATGTGCTGACATCACTTGGATCCAACTCAAGTTTCCACAGAACAGGAAAACAGAACCACCATAGAATGTTTTGTCATTACTTTTTAAAGCATTTCTATAGCTAGTTTGCTTAAAATTTTTGTAAAAAGCTAAATGTAAGCCTGTGGCAGTTAAAGACGTGCTAAAATGTATGTCTAACATCTCCCTGCCTTTTGCAGACTATGACAGGGCAAACCCTTCCAACCCTAGCTTAAAACCCTTAGTATGCCAATTGTTCTATGTATATTTCTAAGTTTCATAGTGAACAATGTCCACTCGCTCGCTTAATTGTAATAAAGGAAACCAGATTCTTGTTTCGGAGCAATCTCGATTTTAATATAAAGATCTCTTCGTGTAAGCTATGCTGGAAGAAGTTAGGAAACAGATCATGTCAATAAATTTGTGATAATTATATGGTGCCTGTAGAGTCCATGTCCCGTAAGTTCTAGCTATTGCCTTGGTTAGTGCCTTTGCTGCCAGCTAAATGCTTTCTAATTAGTACAAAATATGTGTTTTTTACTAAATTGGCTGAGACCCAGGAAAAGTATTATTAAGTGGAGACCTTTAAGCATTTATAAAGATCCTCTAGGATTCAACAGAATTCCAGGTCCATCTTCTAGGTTGCTCCAGATTAGGACTTCATTCAATTGCATTGTAATTTTTTGTAATTTATTAACATTTTTGAAAGGCAAATGAAACACTGATTTATTTCAAAGGGAGAGAGGAAATATAGAATTCACATACATAACATTGCTTCAATGTGCAATCTGTTCCTGACAGTAAGCGTTCAATAACTCGAACACAAGGGAGGGTTATTCCTGATCTAAATTCAAGCATTTCTAGTCTCATATGAGTGTTTTAATGTTTTATATTTTCCTAGGCTGAATATTGTGCTGTGTTAGAAATTTAGAAATTTATTAAACAAATGAGGATTATGAAACTTGCTAGTCCATTTATAACAGATTTTGAAACGGAAATCTTTTGTGCGTTATGACATTGAGAATGCCAGGGACAGATGAAAAATGAGATTAGTTGTTTGCAACTACTTTTAGCAAAAAGCATTCCAGCCTTTCTGTGAAAAAAGTTCAGACTTTTCAGCCAGTTCCTTTAAAAACATTGGGACTCATTATTCATGTTTGACAGCAACCACAAGACATACTTTTGCTTTATTCTCTGCTTCACTGCCCCTACTACTGTCTAAGAATTTCTTGAGGTAATCGAAACCAGTTTGCAAAACTTTTCATTTTGCAGTCATAATACCCTAGAATTAGGGTACAGAAGAGTGTCGATCTGGTACTAGCTTGACATTATTTTGGGTCCTAGAACAGAGATTTTATTTAGAATGTCTAGCTGGAGTTTTGATAGTTGCACAGACTGATACGCACACTTACAGCAGACAGCCAGCCAAAGCTGTGGTGTTATTGCAGCATTAATTCAAAGTGGATCCCTGCGAGAGCTCAACTTAGGATATAAGCTGAGATGAGCTCTTAGCTACTCAACTGGATCCTAAGGGTAAGTGGCAAATTAAAAATTCATTATTCATTTTAATTGAGGATGATTATCAGTGTTTTAGGAGGCACACTTCAAAGTTCTTCAGCTCCCAGTGCAAAAGAAAGGAATGCTGAGAAAAACTAGAGTCTCTCCTGAGAAAAGAGAGACAAATGAAAGAACTAAAAAGCCTGTAGGAAACAGACATTGCCAAGTACTGTGGATAATTTCCACTTAGTAGGCCAAATTTACAGCTGGTGAATGCTGTGTGCAGTCCATTGAGTTATTACACCCATCCCCACCAGCATTGTACTTGACCCAAAGTTGGAGTTTTTCCTCAGTATTGTAGTTTGAGATCTCCAAATATTACAAGGAAATGTCTGAAAAGGGTAGGAATGACTCATCAGCTGATGATAGACCCCTGCAGTTCTATGCTATGCTGATTTATACTATCTAGGTTGCAATGTTCAGTTAGGATTTAAGCAGCTCCTAACCCACTGGTGCAATGCATGTTTGAGATGTCATAACCTTTTGAGAGTGCCTTTTGTGAGGTGTCTATTGAAATCTAAAATAAGAAATCACGGGGGGGGTGGGGGGGGGCATTTAAAAAAAAAAAGAAAAGAATAATAATCCAGCAGAGTAGCCAAAACTGGAACCAGAAAAGGTCATTTGCTGTTCTGGAAGTTGTAAGCTGTAGTCCCAAGTCTATGCAAGAAATGCCTGATGCTTTTCCTTTACAAACCTATGTTTTTGCCCTGTTTTGCTGATGGTGTAGGTCTTTTTCAGTCTTGCTATCTGCCCGGTCCTTCTGTCAGGACCATCCAATACTTCTTTAGCTACTGTCCACCTTTAATGAAGGGAAGCAGAAGCCTTAGACACTTAGATTCCCACAGACTTTGGAAAAGAGGCTACTCAGCAGGTGGAGGAGACAGACAACCTTGGGGAAAGGCAGAAGTGGTGACTCTCCAGGCCCATTTTCGCCCCAAAAAGCGGTGGCTGCTGGCCTGTCAGCCTGAGCAGACCAGACCCTCCTACACGTTCATTGTACCTCTTACCCAACAAAACACAGGGGATGGGAGGTCAGAGAGGGAATGGCAAGCAATATTTGACAGGTCTGTAAGCAAAGCAGGATGGGTTTGTTGCACTAATTGTGGTATAGCTTACTTCACTTTTCATTGGGCCATCCTTTCAGAATCAAGTCTTTTTGTTCTCTCTGTAATTTTAGGTAGGCCAAGCCAAATTTAAAAGCCATTTCTTTTGCTAAAACAGTATTTATCTCCCACGGTCCTCCTTATCCCTATCTTGCCTATGTCCTATATTCCACATCTCACCCTTTGGATGCTGCTTTTCCCTGATAGCTTCATTTAATTCTGTTAGCACCAGTGAGGTCCCTTGTTATGCTTCAGGATAGTTCCCATCAATATTTGTACATGGTCTCTCTCAGTTACTGGCCTTAACAGTCTAATTTTTAGCCACCAAGCCACAAGCCCAGGAGCGTGTTCCATAGATGTTTATTTATTCTCTTACCATACTCCCTTGCACTTTGTGCAGCCACAGTATATGTACATCTTTCTGTTACATTTTATTGCTCCATCTAGTCATTGGCATTGGTATTGAAGCCATCTTGTCTGACACACATGTTGCAGTCCATAAAATTGCATACATGCACGCAGTATTTCTTTCAAGAAACACACAATTTTTTCTCTGTATAAGAACAAATCTTTTGGCAGATTCAGCCAAATCTTCAGCTTCCTGATGTAGAATGTTCAGCTTGCTCTGGACCTCTCCGACTGTGCATTTGACTTTTGTCTCCCTCTGCCATGTTGCAAAACTCCAATTCATTTACGTCCCCATCCATCTGGCACCTCAGGGCTCCACCAGCAATACCCAGGCTCCTGTGCAGGACGAGGATGCCAGGCCAACCTCTCAGGTTTCTGCTTTCCAGCTGTGCCAACCAACAATATCCAGGTTTCTTTGTCACCCCTGAGGATGGGCAAGACTTAACAGCTAGAATAGTGGGCCATTACAGAAAACCAGTCAGATAAAGGCAGGACAGAGATTAAATATAAGTGGTCATTCCAGGATATAGTTTGTCTGAGTATTTCTGATTTTTTCAAGAACTCATATCCGTTACAACTATTGGCTGCTTTCTTGATTGAGCATGTTGTTTCTGGTTTGTCTCTCTGGAAGAAAATTCTTTTTTCTAGACCTTTTTTTTTTTTTAATGAAGCATAGCATTTGTACAAAAAGTGTCTGCTTTCCATGAAAAATTTCAAGGTACCAATACTAAGAAATCTTCAAATTTAGAACTGAGCTATCTAATGTAAATGCTTCCATAACACACCACATGCTGGCATTCATACACTAAGACATGTTATTTTCTGTGGTCCATGTTTCCCAGACAGAGTCAATCTGCCGGGGTAAGCTGTAGCTTTCAGATTCCTTGTGGTATCGCGTAGTATCAAGTGATCATGCTGCATGGTAGGAGGTATAGTCCTAATATAATAAACCCAGTATATAGACAAAAGGGGAGGAGTAAAGCACCAAGTCTACATTTGTGTTTACTTACTATAACAGATAAGCTTTACAAATCCGGCAGTTTACAGCTGTAGTTATTATAATGCTGGTGGTGTAGCATCATGCAGGCTCAGTAATTCTTTCAGTTGGAATTATTAATTTTCACTCAAGAGTTGCAGCAGTTGGTGATCATAAAATAAAATGTTACAGACTTTGATTCTCACACCTGAGTGGCCAGTATCATCTCTTTTGGTTTTCTTTTCATAAATCAAACCTTGCAAACCTACTATAACATGTAAAATGGAGACTGACAACACCTCAAGTAGAAATCCAGTTCAGTTGAGATCACAAAAATGGAGTTGTCTTTTATAGTCCATGCAGCCCATCCAAACAGGATTCCTGGTTTTGTCCATGCAGCTTCACAGTGTAATGGGACCCTTGAAATCTCTGATTCAAGATTTTTGAAAACTAAATGAACAAAAGTCAAGGCTTGATGCATGGACCAACCATGGTGGAGTCTCCTAGCCTGCAGAACAGGAGAGACATAGCTGTTGAGCATCATGCCAACAAGGTACCTCCTTAGGGTTGAGGACACAGCCTCTGCATCAAAACAATAGCTCTGCTCATGCTGTATGAAGCTGTTTGCTTTCTTTCCTCATTGTCCCTTTCTTTCTAGTTCTACTATAAGAGTTAATCTGTTGAACTCAGTTGCCAGCAGTGCGTCAGAGCCACCAGGTCTCATAGTAATGTATCATATTTTGGGTACTGCACAGTACCCATGACATGTGACTGGGCAGGTTTACATTAGAAGTCAGTACGTTATTCCCAGCAGTTTAGGAACTTTTTTCTGCCTTAGATTTGCCAAAACGTGTGCTGATTCCATCTTCATTAGTGAAAAGAAGTAAAAAACTGAAAATGTCAGATAAAAAGGCTATGGTCTTTGAAACCCTTTGAGAGTGATGTTCTTTGCTCTGCCTGCATTAGTTCTTCTGTTGCTACACCATCTGAGAAGCCAAGACAAGCTTACACTTCTTTTACTTTTTGCATCATGTCAGCTCTACACACCCAGTGCATGCTATATTTCCATAAAGCTCCTTACAAGGAGTCCAGCATTGAGTGTAAGCAAGCAGCCTCCTTTGCTACTTATGCTGAATGAGCAGTTCCCTCCTCCCCTGAGGCACAGTGTGCCCTTTCCATCACACACTCAGTCTTGCCTAGCCTGTGGCGCAAGAGTTTCAAGTCTGTCTTGCACCTGATTCTTCTTTGGATGTCAGCATTCGGAGCTGCTGCTTGCTGCGATTGCCCTAGGCCTTCACACATCTAAATGGGTTTTAATGTCAGCTCAACATAAGCCCAAGTACATAAGGAAGAGCTGTATGGGGGTAAAACACTGGATGCCATCCCTGCAACACCCTGAAGAGTTTGTCAGCTCTTCAGTTCGAAGGTAAATATATAAATGGTAGGAAAAGGGGTGGAGCTGAGTATCATTTATCTATAAGGTTTTTACTGTATAATGCAATAACTTACCATCATAGGTTAAGACTTGCAACCAACCCTCAATTAAAGAATGATGGATAGATCCTGTACTCACTAATATACACTTTTAGTTATCCTTATGCTTAAGTCAATTGTTGCATCACGAAACCTAAAAATAGTGTTGACCTTTAAAGGGATACCTGTAAAGATTGAATTGAAAAGGTTTTATTGTTCCTACAAAAACCTGGAACTCTTTTGTATTTTCTTCAGCGCCTTTCTGCTGAGTCTCAGCTTATTAACTGTGACAGTGGCACAGGCATTCCTCCTTTAAATAATAACAGGCCTATAGCAGCGATTACAGGGAGCATATACATGTTTACATTCATTTTTCAACTTTTCTTCTTGCTAGTGTTTTTTAATTCAGTCAACATTTGGCCAAGGAAACATTCTTATTTTGGGAATCCAAGCACCAGATCCACCCACTGTATGCAAACTGTTGAGGATGTGAATCAGTAAATGATAACATTCCTAGTTCTTTCTACTTCCCATGCTCAGGCTTGGCTAATGGATTGTCAATGTCCTTTCCTTTTCTGACAAACATGTTTTCTGTGAAATACTAGTTCTGCCATAAGAGCTTCAGTTAAGTCCTGTCAACTGACCTTCGACTTTCTTCCATTATTTGAAAGGTATTCAGCTTAAGCAATATCTTCAGGCTGAAGTACTGAGCTTCATTAGTTATATAGATCTCAAAGTTGCAAAATAAGAAATCATCACATTTCTATAGCATGGTTTACCAAGACATTTCAACTTCCAGTGCTAATGAATTCATTTTGGAAGTTTTTGTGAAAACCTTTTTAATCCGCTCAAGTGGCTTAAGGGGCAAAGATCTACTTTAAAACCCTTCCCTGAGAAGTTTACTTTTAGTTTCAGTGGAATCTCATGCTTCCCTTTCCCCTTGCATCCTGCGTCCTGTGTTACGCAGTAGTTTCTAAGACTGCAATTTCAGAATAACTTCAGGCAACTTAATCCTGTACATAAGATCTATTCCCCCCATCTCTCCTTCTAAAACCCAACGTAGTAGTGCTAGCTTTCACTCCTTGCTAACACGAGTCTCCATGTTTGTGTTCATCTAGCTCAATCAGAAGTTGAGCCGGCTGAAAACTAACTTGAGAAAAAAGAGACCTCTTTCCTGTTTCTCTGATATGAGTGATCCCAAGGCAATGTAAATGCTGGTGTCAGGACTGAGCAGTCAGAACTGGGCAGCTGTACAGGCTTGGGGTAGATAAAAGTGGTCAAGTAACCAGAGTCTCCAAATGACATATATTTAAATATGGAAAAAGAAAAAAGGAAAAAAAAGAAAAAAAAAAAGAAACACTTCTAGAATGAAAGAGTCTGAATAGTTTCACAAGATTCATTGTTATTTTCATGTGTAGATCCACTATTTACGAAGCATCGATTGGCTTTGAGTTCCATATTGAAACATTTTGCAACAGTCATCTTCAGGAATAAAAAAAAATAGTGAAAGGTAGCATTGGAAAGAAAAGATTTTTTTTTTTTAAATCTGCATTTTCCAACAACTTAAATGTTTTCACCAAAATTAAAATGATTACAAATCACTGTACACTCTTTCACGCAAACTATTTTTTATTCTCCTCTTCACAGATCGAATTGCACAGAATATCATTAAATCTCATTTGGAGACATGTCAATATACCATGGAGGAACTACACCAGCTAGCGTGGCAGACCCACACATATGAAGAAATTAAGGTTTACCAGAGCAAGGTACAATCCTGTAATATGCTGCTTCTTCTGCTCCCTGTGGTTTGAAATTGTTAACAGTGTAATGTATTTGGCAAGGATATGCTGATGAGGAGTGACACTTCATAAAAAGAAGCAGCAGCTTTCCAGCGTGTTGGGATGTTTGCTAATGTTGAAGCTTAGGCATGGTTATGGAAGCCAGCTTTCCGTGCTCTGCTTGTTGTCACAGACTTCATGAAGAAATTCATGAAGAAAAGTTGACTTTAGTGTGGTCAGGACTGGATCCTCTATTGTAAGGACTTTAAGAAAATAAGACAACTTAACTTTTTTTCCTTATAATTTTGAAAACACTTCCCCTCTTTATGTGAATAGCAAATATCTGTTGCTTACAGACAACAGATAATGACAAACTGAAAGTACTCCTTAAATTAAAGGTGTTCAAAACGGGGTAGGAAAACGATGTTGTTACACTACATTTTCGTTCTACCTTTGAGATTCTCAGGTCAAGTTCAGACTATTTCCCATTGTCACCTCTTCAGATGTCTAATAAACAAAAATCTTTATGCCTCTTGCACCAGCATAACTAGCAATGGTTTTTCAGCCAGATTTCACTTAGCATATTAGCTGATCACATAAGAGACAGAAAAGACTCCAACCTGTTCTTTGAAAGCTGAGGGTCTATGCAGCAGTAGCAAGAGTAGATACACTCCACAGCTTGCAGTGCTGTGCCATGCAAACCAAATGCATGTATTTACATTTGCTCACTTGCATGTGCAGGGAAAAGGATTGTCAAGGTGACAAAATGTTGATGCAATCAGTGTTCAGATTGCAGTGACACTCTAATTATGCATTGTTTTAAGTTTCAAACTAGAAAAACTATTCTGTTGGATAACTTAATAACACTGTGCCACTTCTTCCCTAAGAGTAGTCTGGCATTTTTACACCATTTGTGCCACTGTTTGTCTATCTTGCACCAAAGCCAATGTTAGATTCACAATTTACATTGGGCAATGCATTCTCCTCCTTTGAAGAGGCAATGGCAGAGCTCAGATCGCTGGGGCAGTCGGCTTGTGAAAACAGCCTTCTAATGAAAAGCGTTCGGTACCTTGAGAAGCAGAGATGCTGCTAGGTCTGCCTGGGGATGGTGGTGGTGTCTGAGGAGCGCGCCTTTCTGCAAGGCCACCCGAAGAGCTTAATGCACTGATGAACCCACTTGCTCACTGCTTTGTTTTTCTGTGTGTGTTTTCCCGGAAGACCAGAGAAGCTCTGTGGCAGCAGTGTGCCATTCAGATCACCCACGCTATCCAGTATGTGGTGGAGTTTGCAAAGCGCATAACAGGCTTCATGGAGCTCTGCCAGAATGACCAAATTCTCCTCCTTAAGTCAGGTGGGTAAACACCAGAGGCTTGAGACTGGTTTAGCACCCAGCACATTAGAAATGTGCTCTGCTGTCTTGTTCTGCAAATCATTTTAATGTCGTAGGAGCCCTAATTTCAGTCTGTTTCATTAGCTACATCAACCCTTCTGTATTTTTCCACATTAATGATGTTACTGCCTTCTGATTCCCTTCCCTGTAGAGTCAGTTGTGGTTATTAAGCACACACACGTGCACAATCATTGCAGAAACTGCAGTCTCCAACCTGACATGTGGTGGAAGGACCCTGCGAATTGAGCTGGTCGAATCAGTCATCTGCCACCCAGTAAAATCCCCGCTTGTCATTAGTGAAATGAACACAGGCTCACTGGGGCCTGCCTCTGTGGTCATCTCTAATCTTTTTAATGAGACTACAGAAATACCCTCCAGCCAATGCACAGGAGGGAAAATCCCTGCTGGCGCCAGTTGGTTTCAGAATAAATAAGAGCGGATTACAGTGGTGTGCGCCAGCCGTGCTCCCTGTGTGTGCCAGGATGTGCACATGCGTGCATAAGGGCAAGGGGGAAAAGGGTTTCCTTCCCTGTCACGGGACTCAGTAATTTCTGTCCTCCAGAAGAATCATGACAAGATTTATTGTGACTATGTAGTAACATCACCAAACTCAGGAGGACAAAATGGTATGACCAAGTGAACTGCGACTCGTAATTAACTGCATTTACCCTGTCATATCAGTTTCTTGCTCCCTCCATGTAAAAAAGGCAGGATGCTGTGAGAGGCTGCTTGTTAAAGCATAAGAAGTGCTTCCTATTTCAAGAGAGAGCTCTTCATTAAGGATGAAAGCCAGTGTGATTCAGTGCTCTGTATGCAGGGCTGTGACTCAGTGTGGGACTGGACTGGGACAGTGGGCAGAGGTGCAAAGGGAAGAGACACAGGGACCCTGGGAACACACAGGCAACCTCATGGGAAAACAGAGTCGCAGCATGAGAACTATTTTTCTAAAGCTAGTACTAATTTTGAAAATTCTGTAGATGCCAGCACACCCCAAGTAACCTCCTTCATTTGGCTGGCAAAGCTAGCAACATAACTGCACCTTCAGCAAAAGATACGGTTATATTTAACCATACTGTCGGTCAACTCTGTTTAGCTTCAGTATGTATAAATATGCCATGTTTTATTTTCTGTTTTGCTGTTAATGTTGAGCAGGAGTTAGAAAATCAGGGCTTTTCACTCAAAAGCATGTCTTTTGAGTGAATCCTCAGATTCAGAGTTCCTCTTACAGGAGATTTGGATTTAGTTAAAGGATGCTTAAAACAAGGGAAACAAAAGTAAACCCCAATTTAAGGATGTTCTTGACAGTACTTTAACTTTTATTTTCTCTCTAAAAACACTTTGTGATATTCTCTCCCTCCAGCCAAATGAAACTAGGATTTATATACATATTCAATGAAGCTGGATTTTTGCATTAAACAGGTTTTGTTATTAAAAAGAAGTTTCAATAAATGCTTAATTTTCAGGATAAAAAATTTCAAATTGAAAATATTTGTCCAGGTCTAAATTCAGATTAAGTCCAGGTTGCCAATTTGCTGCAATGGGGGAAAAGTCAACCTAAAGAAAAAGTGGCTAGGCTGGAACAGAAATTACACTTTTCTATACTTAAAGTGGACAGAAATATTTTTTCTCTCGTTCAGAGACATATCATCTAGATGCCTTCTAAGAGTGTTTATTCCTGCTAATGTTTCTAATGACTGATATCATCCTAAATATTCTCTTGACATTTCCTTCATTCTGACGTTTCACAGTAATGTGTGGTACTTTTGCTCTTTTTCGTGTCTGATAGGCTGCCTGGAAGTGGTTTTGGTGAGAATGTGCCGTGCCTTCAACCCACTCAACAATACTGTTCTGTTTGAAGGAAAGTATGGAGGGATGCAAATGTTTAAAGCCTTGGGTATGTTGATCTTTTTCTTTTCAACCAATTACATTGAACCACACAGTGACAGATTTATTTTTCTGAAATTAGTGACCCACAATGAAAATCTCAAGTAAATGTTGAATCCCCAAATCTCCAATTTTCTGGAAGTGAAAAAGAAAAAAGGCAATTCCACTAGCTGCCAGCAGTGATAAGTGTTTTTCTCTAATAAAACAGAGCAGCATGAGGGTTTTTCAGATAGATTTCTCAGTCTGATATCTGAAGATTTGATAAAACGTGTGTTTATGGCAGGTGCCAAGCAGTTTATCTTCACAGTTCATTTATGCTTGATATATCAACTCACTACCACTGTGTCCTGCAGAAGACAATTTCATCCCCAGCCACGAGGGGACTAAAATGATGAACTACTACAAAATATAGACATACCTAAAATACTGTTTTGCCTAAAAATTTAAGCTCATTTAGTTTTGTGTATTGAAACAATTGCTTCATTTCTCAACATGATGTTGAGTGTTACCTGAAATGTTAAGAGCTAAACAGATTACTTTTGCCCATCCATGAGTCTGATACATTGTCAGAAATTTATTGAGGACCAAACTCAAAGAAATATATTTGCTTCAAATATATATATTTGTCATATAGGTATATCTTTTTCTTATTTGCATATGGATAAATGTCATGCTACTTTACAAGTTTAAAGCATTTATGAATGTGCATTAGGTGATTCATTTTGGTCTTTATTATATTTTCATTAATATTTGTACTACTAATTAATAAAATTATATATGTGAAAGTTATTTGGGATTGATCATTCATACCTCTTAGATTTAATATATGCTTAGAAATAGCATTTCTTTCCACACTGGGAAAAGAAAACCCTCTTCTAAGGTGTCTGTGCAATTTTTGTACAGGTCATGCCCCTAATTCTTGATAATTTTTGTGGTCCAATGGGTGTTTTAACTATATATTTTCATGGTAGGTGGAATTTTAATAGCTGATGAAAGGCACTTGTTTTAGAAGTACAGACATTCACTTGCAAATTTTTTTGACACAAAAACAATTCACTTTTCATGCAGGTTAAAGAGCTGACAAATTTCTAGCATTGATTTTGTCCTCTGTTGTCTGCAGGTTCTGATGATCTGGTGAATGAAGCTTTTGACTTTGCAAAGAATTTATGTTCCTTACAGCTGACTGAGGAGGAGATTGCCTTGTTTTCATCTGCTGTTCTGATATCACCAGGTAATTTTTCATTCCAAACACCACAGTGTTGGTTTTTTTCATCTCTGTCTACCTCTATTTCTACCTACTTAAACAGCTGTTTAAGTGGTATTAAGTAAGGGAGGAGTACCCAAATTACCCAAATATACCTCAATCTCTTTTTGATAGACTGTCAGGAATTACACGTACTGGAAATACATCCAAAGTGTGGGGGTACAGACATGGAGCGGGATTGCGTGAACAAGCTGTGCAGCTGGTGTTCCTCCAGACCACAGACAGAGAAGCATGGTACTCAAGGAGGTCCATGTTCCTCCTAGCATTTTCAGGGACCTCAAACCTCATAGCCTTGAGCAGGTTATTGTAGTCCCTGACTATGATGGGCTTTTTCTGTGGGTATAAGACCATGAGCCGTAAAATCTGTATGAGTCCGGTCTGAATTTATCTCCAGGTGAGAGGTGGTGATTCCAGGGGCAACATCCCCTTTTTCATGTATTGATACAGCATAGCTCTGCACAGGCAAGCATGCGTTCAGTGAGTGCTGGCTGTTTGACCACAAAAAAGAGGGTTTTGTGATTTAATTTACTCAAGTAGGTGGATCTGGTAGATAAGCTCACAGTTTAGTGTAGGATTTTTAAACATCCCTCAGGGAAGATAGACCCCTAGTTCCCACTAAGAGTAAGCTCTTGAAGGGCCTTTACAAAAAATCCCACCATAAATTATTTTTTCTAGCCTGTTCTGCTAAAGATTTCCTCTAGGTCACTTTGCCCTTTTGCACATCTGTGGTGGAGATTATGTTAGGCAGAATTAGACTAGCACAGATGGTGTCAACATGTCCATTCTCATCATTAACGACACCTACTGAAAGGGCTCTGCTCCTTTTATTTTCCCTTTGAGCAGTTCTTGCAGTCATCCACTCAGAGGTGAAATGGTTGAGCTGGTGGCTCTTCATGGTGTTAGGCTAGGATATTCATGGGACAACCCTGCAAACAGCAACCACGTCCACCTCAGAGGTGTCCCAATTGTACACAGGGGTGCACGTTGCCTGTGCCCTGCCCCTTAGGTGCCCTGACTTCCTCTGGGATAGGGTACTTGCAAGTGTCCTGATGGGTCTTTGTCCATCAGCCCTTCTTCCATCTGAAAAGACCAAAGCTGTGAACATGACAATGATGCGCACTTCTAAGCACTTTGGATCAGATGGAGGCACCTCATCTGTAGGGAGGAAGATAATTTAGTTATGCAATTTCTAGCCAAATTGAAAAGAAGTCATGTTTCTGTCTCCCACGGAATCTTGGAGAGGAAAACAAGTTATAGCCCTATTCAACAAAATTTGGTTGCAGAAAGCTTCTAGCATTTGAATGTCCAGTGCCTTAGGCCTGATCAAAACCTAAGTAATGGAAAGTTTCCATTTGATTTTAATGGATTTTGGAACCAGTAATTTATGAAATGTCTTTAGCTGCAGGTAGGCATCAGACGGACATCAAAATTCTCATTCAGCTCTGCAATTCCACATATGTTCCTTTAGCTTGCAAAGCACCAAAATCTCTTGCATTCTGCCAGCAGTTCATGTTGTCTGGGTATCCACACTCATTTCTACTTCTTGCAGCTGTACTAAGTACTTGAGAAAACTAGCTACTCAGCACCGGCTTTGAGACAGCTGTATTACAGGCATGTGTTGTAAAAGCTTCTCCATTAACTCTAGTAATGCATTTCAGTCCTGAAATACATCAGTCCTGATCAGCCTGTTAGAGCTGGGTGTCTCTTGAATAGCAGCTTCTGTTCCTTCTAAGTAGCACACATAAGTAGAGGCAATTCCAAGATTTTTTTCACTATAATCAAGATTCAGGGTGGAAGGTGGTGCTACAAGTTGAAATATTTAAATAATCCACGGTTCTCTATTTCACATCCAAGTTTGATTTTTCCTGCTTGCAAGCAAGAGAGCAGATACAGTGTCTCCTATTCCTTTAACCCCCCCCCCTAAAAAAAATTAAAACTGAAAATATTTGATGCATGCTGTCTTCTTCTTGCTGTAGTCTGTAAGCATATGTATCTTTAGTCATAGAAGACGCAAGAAGTGATGGGCTGCAGCAGCATGTACATGAGTGAAAGCAATCTCTCTTCCATAAAAAGACTGCAAATTTGGATTGTGCAAATAATTCCTATTTCAGCTGGTTACTGTGTTTGGGATTGGGAAGGCAGGAAAAATCAATACGTATTGAACTGACATTGAAATTTGCCATTTATTTTCTTACAAAAATTATAACAGTAAACAGTAGAAAAAGAAATAATTTCCTTCCACACTAGATTTTCAAGTTTCTTCACAATAAAGCGTTCATCTTGGGAACATATGTAAAAATTAAAAAAAAAAAAGGAAGCAATGCTTCACAGAAGTACCTGCACCAGTCTTTCCATCCACAAATATAAGTACACAGAGATTTCATATTGAAAGTATTCATATTCTAATTTCTTTTCTACAGAAGCCACTACACTGAAAGGTGATTCTTGTGCCTTTGATCTCAATGTTTAGGTAGTTTACAGGAAACAGAGCAGTCCCACTAAGAGTAAGGGGACCTAAGAACATCCATTAATATAATTGCTAAGGCTGCAAAGCCTAGTGTCAGACCCATGTTCTGTCTGATTCAGAGCACAAATCCAGATTTCCCACTTTAGGGTGGACCTAACCGCGCTGTTTGGAGGTGATTGGTTAACTTGATTTCTGATTTCAAAGACTAAAACATTGTAGAAGGAGTCCGGTAATGGCTGCAGAGGTATCTCCACCTGGAAACACACCAAAGCCAGGTGGTAAGATAGTAACCAGGCTCCACACTGTGTGCAGTCCCTATTCTGAAATTCTGACTGGCCATGTTCCTTTTTCCCATCTTCCTTTTTGCAAAAGCGAACCTTTTCATCTGTCCCTCCTCTTCATTCCTACACAATTCTGTAGCCAAGTGGCCTGTGCACTCTTTAAAGGTACACAAGTTCATAACCCAAAAGGAAAACTACAGAATTGAACCACTGCTTCTTATAAGCTCTATGGGTAGATCTGATCTATTGACTTGCTCCTGCACTTTTGTGAATATAACTAAAGGGACCTGGGGAATTCCAGCCATATTTGAGAATGGCTTTCAGGTGGTAGAAACCACATTTTGGAAGACGAACTTGATATCCATTGTAAAAGTTTCACCTAACTCTTGTCATGAATTTAAGAACTCTTGTGTGATATACACAGCACGTTCCATGACAGATAAGTGATTAAACCTGTCCTCCAACAACGTCAGTCTATTTTTAGGCTTATTCTTTTGACAGAAAGATAAATCTTTAAGGATTGCTCGCTACGATAAACCAATTTAGCTCCAGTCTGCCACAATAGGCCTTGATTTAACATTATTGAAAGGCATGTTTTGAAATAGCATAAAATTTAGCACCTAACCTGTGAAGTCTAAATACTACTGTGTGCTTGTTTGGGTAGATGCTGTGTATGCTCTCAGCTATTTCTGTTTCTATGGCTGCTGGTGGCATTACCTTCTGGGACTATGATTTTCTAAGCTCTGCAAAAAGATTATTTTATTTTTTCTGATCATCTGTTAAGTAGCTAGAGGTTTGTTCTTGTCTCTTTCCATAGTACCTGGCGATGGACACTTTTCATGCACCTCTCTCCACAGAGAGTCAGACATATGACAGAATCCTGCTCCTCCTGTGATGAAATACTATTCAGCTCCAGCCTCTGTGGCATGTGTTTTTATTGAAATGGTCAACTTCTATTATTTCTATGGATTATTTTGTGACAGGGAGTGGGTGAAAGAGGTCTGAAAGTGAAAGGGATTTTCCAGCACTTTTCAACTTATACATGAAGATTCATGCCATGTGATGAAATAGATTTTCTTATTTCCTGTTTGAAAGCTAGAATCTATACCCAAGAATTGGTCTGGATTGAGGAATAGAGGGAGGAAAAAACAAGTTTGCAGCATGGGAAAACAGAAGGTTCATTGGTGCTGTAAACACACTGTATTAATGGTTTTGGGATTGCCTTGGGGTCTGCTACTTCTCATTCTTTGTGTTTGTCTCCAGAAACTATGACTTGTGAGAATACAGATCTTAAGGAAGACCTCCTACACTTGGGGTTTGACTTCAGTAGAAACCATATAGGTTTCCAAACAACTGTGTCTGTAGTTGTTATTCTCCCAGATAATCTTTTCTTTTGTGTTGTTTAAAAAGAGAACATTTTTAAATAATGAGAAATTTGCACTTCAAGACATTGCAACAACTCATAATTCTTTTGAATTATTAAAGAAATTCTTTTGAAGGAAGCCATTTCTTTTTATTCAGAATATAATATTTGGTCTCAAAATGTTAGCCTAGTAAATAATGAGTTATATTTTATTTTAATTTTTAAATAATTATATTCTATTATTTTCAAAGAACTGTTTTGAACAATATGTTTATTATTTATGTATTAAGACACTGAGATAACATGACATGTTTTTCACCTAGCCACTATGAATTTAGAAGAACACTGATTGTACCAACAGAGAATAATAAAACGGTTGGGCCTGGTTTCATTTCTATTCCCATCTTTATCTCTAACATCCTGGTTTAAACAAAGAAATCCAGAGCCAACATTGTAGCTGTTAACTAAACTCTCAGGTGTTCCTTTAATTAAGATACTTTGCCTCTGAAACTATGTCTTAATTATCATGCAGTCCTTCCTCATAGGAATTAGGATTGCTGTGAATGCTTGCCAGCATGGGACGCTGTGCTCATCCATGAATGTGCCCCCCCATCTTTGCTTTCTTGACTTTGGGTCTTGATTATTTTTTTGCCTCAGATCGAGCCTGGTTAATAGAACCAAGGAAGGTCCAGAAGCTTCAGGAAAAGATTTACTTTGCACTTCAACATGTGATCCAGAAGAACCACCTCGATGATGAGACTTTGACAAAGGTACATTGTTAAAATGAAGAGCCAAGCACGCCTTGATCATTAGTTGGGTTTTTTTTTTGGTAGCCATTTCTCCATGCATTGCTGCATTAATGTAAGTTAAAAGCAGCACACTGTGTGCTTGCAATGTATAGGAGAAGTAAGGCTTGTTTTACTCTTGTTCCTGCTTCCTCTTACTCCATTTTTTGCTCAATTCACTAATCTTTTGAATGGTACTCTAGCCAAGAATGAGATTGCCTTAAAAAAATACCCCTGGAGGCAGTTCCTTGTTAAATGCATGTTTGACACTTGACTAAAATTTCCAGAACAATTTTTTTTAGCTTCTTACGGTAAGAGCAATGTCTGGTCCTTTGAATGGGTAGTTTTGATAGAGTTCAGAGTATTGCATTCAGTTATCCAACAAGATGTTAACATAGTTCATTTTGGAAACTGTAATTTATACTAAATTTTCTTCCTTCCTTTTCCTTTTCTTTTTATTTTAATGTCTCACAGTTAATAGCCAAGATACCAACCATTACTGCACTTTGCAACTTGCACGGAGAGAAACTACAGGTATTTAAGCAATCTCATCCAGATATAGTGAACACACTCTTTCCTCCATTATACAAGGAGCTTTTCAATCCAGACTCAACCACTGGCTGCAAGTGAAGGGGATAATAGAATTTTCACGTAGTCATGGAATGCGTCACTATTAAGACAAAAAGAAATGTTTTCAAGAAGAACTTATTAAAAATGTCACTACTGCAACACTAGGAATGTCCTGCACTTAATAGAATTATTTTTCACCGCTACAGTTTGAAGAATGTAAATATGCAACTCTGAGTGGGGATGTCTTTTTTCTCTTTTCTTTGTTTACTTTTTTTTTTTTTGAACTGACAATGAATATACAAATATAGGACACTGGGTGTTACCTTTTTTTTTATTTTATTTTATTGGGGGATGTTTTGGGAGACAACTGTTCCTAGAATTTTATTGTAGATATACATGAGAATAGAGCAGTACTTTGCAGTATTACTCCTGCTGTTTATTGTTAAAATATAATTTAAGAAAATTCCACTTATTAGACTTGCCTATTTCTATGTTTTTAGATAGTTTAATGCATGTGGAAATTTGTAGCTGTCTTGGAAATTATGATGCATGTATGGAATACACATATATATATATATGTGCTATATACTTTTATATATATATATGTAGGTATTATATGCATACATGCTGTAGTTTAAAAATCCCATGCCTACTTTTAAAGGATGCTCAGCCCGACTGTCATAAATTTCTGACTCTCTGAGTATTAGATTTACTTTGGGCAATCGAGATCTGCTTTGCCAGTCAGAGTTAAATTATCAGCTGCCGATGTGTAATGACAGGATCACTTCTGAGATGTGTAATGTAGTGCATGTGTGTGCAGTCTGTAAATGAAACATCAAGAATGTATCAATGGTGCAAAAGCCTTGTCTGGATGATTCAGTGGAGAGAGGAAAAGGGGTTTTGGAATTTTCTCCCCGCTACAGGGATAGAGCATATATATAAAAGTGAACATTGTAGGACCTGATGTCAGTAAAGTGTCTGAAATATGGAGTAAAAATGTAGACTGTCCCACATGTATATTTTTCTGATTCCACACATGATTTTATTTTATATATACTGCTTTGAAAAGTAATTGCAAGGCTTGGTTTGTTTTTTGCTGAACTCAGTGGAAAGACATATAATGAACTCAGTGAAAACCATGGGAAGCCTAAAATGTAGCTTTGAAGAATAGTGGCAGAGAGGGGGAGGGAGGGAAGGAGGAGGGAAGTCAAAGGAAGCAATGCCCATGCTTACAAACGCGAATATTGCTACCACTGTTTCTGAAAAAGCCATCATCTAGATGGGACTGATGGTTTCCGTTACACACATAAATATATGTATGTTGCATATACATGCATATATGTATGTAAAAGTCTGTATGTATATAACTGTGTATATATATACATATATGGGGTTGATTCTACTTCAGGACAGGAGCAAAAGATTGGGGCTTTTTTTTGTGTCTGTCACTGAATTGACTTTATGTTCATTTGCTTGCAAAACCAAAGGCAAACACAGAGGGGAGTGGAAAACTGCCATGGACTTAATCTTTTGGATTAATTAAGTTTAATTAACAGTCATGATTAGTGTGTTTGGATTTTGCCAGAGATACAACACATAGACCTTTTAACTATGGAAGTGGGATCCCATTTCTGCTACAGCTGTGTCCTTACCACCACGTTTACGTGTTGTAAGCTTTTTCAGAGAAGTCTCCTCCAGGGACACCAGTGGAGGGTGTAGAACAGAAATGAGAGGAAGCAGACAGTGGAGAAGAAGTGAAGTGAAGGCAGAATCACAAGCAGATACATTTCTTTATTTCAAATTTCAGAATGAAGTCAGTGCCATCTGAGGCAAGGTTAGGAGGAGCACACTGGCCAGGAGGCCAAAGGACCAGCCGTCTGCCAGGATGCGTGGCAGAGCGGTGTCATGGGGAGCCCACAGGGACACAGCTGGGCCACCGGGGTACTGGAGAAACTTGGTTTGTTGCAGTGACAACTTAATGCCTCCGGCTTTTCCGGCAGACTCACACTGCTCTGGTCTCAATCTTCTGTTCACTTTTCTGCATGACCAAGTAATTCACAAGCTATTCCAAGTACTTTGTGGAGTTTTCCCTTGCCCTCCATCAGCTGGTTTGCAAGCTAACATTCATTTTTCATGGCAGAATCCAGTCTAGACAACATCAACGTTCATTTGCTCTGTTTTAGCAATGCCAGACCAGATACAAGAGCAGTCACAAATGTTTCTCTGTAGGTCCATTACAACTTCAAAAAGAAAAAAACTGCACAGCAAAGTTAGTTGTGCTGAGAATTTTGTTGCAAATATGACATATTCTTCAAAATTACTTAATCCTATAGAACAGCAATTTCTAAAATACTTTTTCTGCTCCAAATTCAGAGCACATTTTCTGATCTCTACTGATTACATAAAAATGTCTTCAATTAACATAATAAAGCATTGCTCTTGATGCTTCTTTGTACCACTTAAACCCTAAGACTGGCATTGCCGTATAAGGTGATTTATCTGTTTGCAGCCCCTTTTTCATGGCATATCCATGAAAAGGACCTCAAACTCCAGCTCTTTCTAATATCAAAAAACTTAATTAACTATATTTATATACTGCTTGTGTGAATTTATTTGGGAAAAAACTCATTAAACTGAACCCTAGAAGTGCTCAGTTTTAACTGCAAGGGATTCATGTTTTCCTTGTCTTTTCCAACACAAGAACACACAAGTATATATTTGTTTGAAATCCTTTATAAACTTGTTTTCAGTATATCAAAAGTAACATACTTAGCCATCCCACAGAAATATAGGATATGTGATAAATATTACTGTTCTTAGTGATGATAAATAAAGAGGTTTGTCATGTTTATAAATAGTCCTTCACAATTATGTGTTACATCTTGAAAATGTTTTGTTCTTTTTAAATAAGCTAATCAGTCCCTGGGATTCTTGACTTATGTCTTAGGAAAGATAACCAAATGGAGATCACCAGTGAAAAAGACATTATTTAATCATTATCCACAGGGCTTTTAATCCTTAAAGCACCATTCTTAAATCACTGCAACCTCATGACCTTTTCAATCAGTAAGGATTACTGCCAATTTTTGAAGATGCGGAAATGAAGGAAAAGAAGCTAGAGGTAGCCGTGCCGGATCCAGTCCTAGAATAAAAATGGATCCTTACGATCTGGTCCTAAAAATATTAAGATGCTAGTATACAAAATCATTACTGCCATTCATAGGTAATAGCCTGTACAAACAATTACAAATATTGCCAAATAAATGTTTATCTTCAAATAAGGTTAATTATAAACAGAATGCTCTATTTTTGTTACTACTTTTACAAAATTTGAGCAACTAACCTTGTTGTTTATTGGAAAATAAAAATTCATTCTCATACATTATTTATTCGTGCTAACTGATATTACGGATGATAAATTTTATTTAATTTTCTGCAATTTGGGATTGGACAAATAGGTAAAGTAGTACCTCTTTTGCCCTTCATTGGCTGAGTTTAGAACAACAAATAATGATGACACACTACAGGGTGGGTTTTTGTTGCAGGTTTTGATTCATGATCCTTTATACTCAAAATTTCAAATTCTTAATATTGGATTTCATATGTGCAAGTTATCCATAGACTTTAAATAATAAAATAGCATGAATTCAAGTAAATAACTGCATAATCCACTCACAACATGCATTTCAGAAAATACTAGTTCTGCACTTAATTTATTCTTGGATTTCATTAGTCCACAGTAGTATCTGAAGACCTTCAATTAAATCTCTAAAACTAAGATTTCTTACATCTGCTATCTGTTATGTTTGTTGATTTTTTTAGTGACAAGCTTTTCAAATGGGATATGTTTTTTAATGATTGATTAACCCGGGATCTTTAACAAAAAGATATTTAAAGCATGTATTGAATATACTACTTCTAGCATTGCTCTCAGATAATTCAACCACATTGATCTAAATTATCTTTGGCATCAAGGAAGCAGATGTAGGCTGTTCGTTACACTACCACAGAGACTTAATTTTTGTCTAAATGTCACTCTTGCCAGCTCTTTGTATAAAGAATTAATTCCAGGAGTCATATTTCCTTCTAATGGAAAGATTGCTTTAGCAGTTGCTAGAAAAAGAACAGGGTAACAGAATGCACTCAGATGAGCCAACTTGTTTCCAAAAGCAATGTATAATTTTTGATTAGTTTGTGACAGGCAGCATTTAGGAATTGATTCTGCAAGTTGTCAGGCTCCCTTAGCTCTAACTAGCACCAGTGAAAATGGAGGCATCTCAGCACCATGCAGAAGGTGCTCAGCCCCTCATAAAGTCGGAGGCCCTTAGTGTTAAGAGGTCCCCTTTGAGCTTTGCAGAGCACAAGTCAGATGTTATTCTCATGCTTGTTTTTTAATGTTTTTACTTCACGCTTCCCATTGCTCATTTCAGCTCTGTTTCACAGGGATCAGTTTATTCCTCCTGTTGCGCCTTGGGTGCCAATGCTGTCCCAATGCCTGTGCCAGGTTATGGTGCTCCAGGTGGAGCAGTTACCAGATGTGCCCATGAAGTCGACCTTTATTATCTGACATTCTTTGTTCATTTTCGTGGTGGCAGCTTGCACGGGTGTATGTTTCCCTTTGGCATAGTTTGCAGAGATTTCTGACGTAACATCTTCTACACAAAGAGGGTGCAAAGCTGCTTTTGTGCACTGGCGCCTCAGCCTCCTACCTCCGGGCTGTGGGAGCTGCTCCAAGGCTGCAGCAGTCTCACAAAGCAGCTAGGCAGCACAGTTAGAGATGTGCAGCTGATGGTTCCTTTCTCTGTTGTCTTTTTCACCCCCTCTAAAGTTGTGCTGCAAAGCACATTTGAAAGACATTCAGGCTCCCGCCATCCTGCTTCCTCTTGACTCTGCATGGATTGTGCTGTTTCCAGAAGAGCCAAGGTCTAGCCTGGAGGCTGGTTCCTATTTTCAGAGGCATTGTCTATTGGACATCCTAGGAATATACCACTGGGCAATAAGATCAAACTGAAACATAAAAGAGTTTTTTGCCTAAATATATTATGTCTAAGCATATATGAAATGGAAGCCTGAGACAGAACAGCTTGCTTTTCCCTGACAATAACAAAATAGCATATTTACGCCTACCAACCTGTTCCAGCACTTTCTGCCTCCACTCTCGAAACTCCTATCTCTGACATCCATTAGGAACAGTGTGTTGGAGACCCAGTCCTCTTCTTTCCTTTTTAAGTTTCACGCTTTGTAAATGACAATCACTGCTTGACGCAGATGTTGCACTGTACGCCACTCAGGGATGTTTCATTACTAAAAATAGCTATATAAATATAACAGTGATAATAAGAAAAAGAATGTTAGAGGCTTTGAAGGGCACAGGTTGAGCTGCCCAAATGAACATGACCCAGACAAGGCTTTCAAGCCAGTGATTAGGGGTAACATTGGTATAAACTGAATTCACTGTCAGCGTTTCCTCAGCTTGAAGCAGGACTTACTTCACCCATTGTTTCGCAGTCAGTGGAGCCCTACTGACCCATCTGACTTTTGTGATGTTAAAGTCCCTTTGGAAACAAAATGCAAGCAAACTTTGTACGAGTTACTGAATTTAGACGACTGACAAAAGAAAGTGCAGTTTAAAGATTCTGAGTTTAGGTACAATTAATGTGAACTCATGTTCGGAATTGCTGCAGGCATGTAAGGAGAAAGGTTAAGACATGGAATTAATGATAGTATGCCAGCAATGACAGCAACAGTTATTCCGAGCTACCACATGGAGGAATGACAATAAAGAGCAAGTAGTATAAAGTGACTAACAGCTACCCTTTCCTCTCAGGGATGCACGAAATCATAGCTACTGCCAGGCCTCTGTAGCAATGCTACTCCATGGTAGGACCAGTCCTTTTCTCACCTCAAGCAAACATGACCTCATTTGACACTGCACTAGTGAAGAATGTTCCCATTTCCTAGAATTTTGAAATGCACTTCTGTTTGTCCGTAGCTTTACACCACATGTTTTCTATAGGCCTATCATTACAAGAACACACACAGAAACGTAAACTTCAGTGGATTATATTGCTGGTCATTGAGTTAATTCTAGGTCTCCAACCAAGAGGTTTTCCTCACCTCTAAGTATGATCATTGCACCTATTCTCACAGTAAATATGTAGGGGGTTTGACTCCTTCCATCTTCTGCATTCCCTACACCTAGAAGATGGGTGGACAACTTCAAGAGGTGGGAAGGAGAGGCCAACATCCTTATGCATCAACGTTTTCATAATAATATTCTTTGCCAACTGTCCCATTGCAATTTGAATTTCAGTCTTTCAGGCTTGGGCTGCTAGGAGCCACATCCAAGCGACTGAAATACTTGGTAGCATGATACCTGCCTGTTAAAAAAAAACAGTCTTCTGGCCAGAGGACCTTGCTTCTCTTTCCTTTTTCTTTTACACCTAGCTCCTAATAAATGAGGCCTGGAGTGGTAAACGATTCATCTTTGCTCTTTCTCGAAGCTGATCCTTACCTGCAGTCTGCAAGGGAGGCTCCACCCAGAAGGTAGGAAGCAGGCTCTTTCCTCCTCTTCCTCTCAGCCCCCATGTCCTCACTTGCCTGTATTGTCCCTGCATGTGCTGTCCCTGTAAGTAAGGCTGTGTGACAATGAGCCCAACACCCCAGTAGTTTACCATCACAGAAGTGGTTTGCAGCAGATCACTTAATTATAAAAGCCACTTGTGTATGCAGTCTGCAGACAAAGGCCATTGGGAAAAGAAGAGACATAAAATTTCTACAGTGGTAGCTCACAGATCAGTAACTCTCCTAAAAAGGCAGCCTGAACATCCAGTGACATGATGGATGTGTCAGTGTCCTTCAAACGATCCTTGCATTTCATTTGTGCTGAGAGAATAAGGCAATGCACAAAACGCTCTGGGAAAGGAGAGAGATTTCCTGGGTGTAACTGCAGGCAGCGAGGACAATACTGCTCACAGTGAGTTCAGTAACATGATGTACTACATTTACATAATTTCATCATCCTCACAGTTCAAGCACAGCACGTAGGGAGAGTGAAAGAAAACATCATTGGATATAGCAGCAATAAATAAATTGTAAGTGTTTCTTTGTAACTGTTCTTGCAGAAATTGTTTGCTTTGCACGTGGTCTTCTGTACAATAACAAAAAGAAAAAACTTCATCTAATGTAGATATCACAGTGTTTCTACATATTTGTTGGACTCACTGGATAGAGATGCTAACTTGTGATCAAAGATACTGCTGTTAAGAAAAATGTATGTGCTTCAAGAAAAGGCTGAGACCCTTGTTTATGGCTATACATTGGCAGCAGTAAAGTATGTTCAATATAAAACTCTGTCTGGACAGAATTTTAAAAATGTCTCGTAGTTTTCAATATTACGATCACGTCAGTCCCTTATTTGGGCAACCAGAACGCAACTGCATTGAAAAACAAGCAGGGCCAGATGGTCAATCACAAAGAACAGGAAAGAACAGGCTTTACCTTGAAGACT
>KZ505787.1:33530-50580 GCA_002844005.1 Limosa lapponica baueri
GTAATAGATAAAGCCTTTTGACCGGCCATTGATGTTTAGTGTATACTTCTGTTTGTAATGGGGAAAAAAAAAAAAAAGATGGGACTGTTAATGAAACGTGATCCCAGTGAGTCTGTACAGTGAGTATTGTATTAATACCTGCAGACTGCATTTGACTAATATAATTTGAAGAAAGGTTGCTCAAGCAAATAATGTTTCTTTACAGCATATGGCTTTTATGAGTCCTTCTGGCATGAATTATATTAATAGAAACATTTCTTTCTTTCCGATGAGCAAAATATTTTTGTATGTCTTCAATTTCTTATTCAAATTTGAGGTCAGGTCACTTATTAGCTGTAATCTGAAGCCATAACTGACCTTCACCAAATACATGTTTTAAAAATCATAATAGAAAAAGAAATTACGTCCAGTTTATCAACAGCTATAATAACACAGGCAGGAGCATAAATAACACACAACGTATTTGGATGCTTTTCCAGCATCCCAATATGACTAGTGGCTAGTATTTTATGATTACCAATTTATAAAAAAGAAAAACATAATTAAAATAGATATTTAGATTTAAATGAAACTTTCTAATATTTTTGAAATATCCCTGAAAATGCTTTCTTGCTTTTAGGATTATGAGAGAAACTGATTTTTCATATACTTCCCACTTTCAAATATCTAATGTTTTTATCCTATTTCTGGTTCATTTTGTTAGAGTTGAATGAGATGTTAAGACCCGGATCTCCAAGCCCTGAGCTGTTTGGTGCTTGGATGTAGCTATGTTGTTGTAAATCAATTTGATTTGAATTTAGAGGGTCTGTTGTTTGCTACTTGATAAGCATGCTACCACTGTTGGTAACACACAAGAGTTGCATTGCCTGTCAAGAAGTGTGATAAAAAACAATTAAATAAAATATGAATAACACTCAGACTGAATCACTCTCAACAGCTGAATAAAAATTCATTTCTAAAATCAAATGCCTCATAGAGTCAACAGTGACTTTTTTTGTTTGTTTTGAAGCTTAATTGTATAATAATTATGATGTATCTTAACTGGCTTGTAGATGCAAAAAGCAAAAACTGCAAATGAACCATGGCATACTGGGTAAAACTCTGGCTCCACTGAAACTTACGGCAAAATCCCTCGCTGATTTCCATGGAGTCAGGAGTTCACTCAGTATTTTTACATCTGCAATTTTCTTCTGATCTTTCTCCCTTGTTTAATATAACCAACCTAATTTATGTGTATGTGAGTAAAAATACAGCCTGATTCATTTAGAAAGTGACCGTTGAGGGTTTTATTTTTTATCATGAATTTTGTAGGACCAACATCCCTGTCAAATGAAAAGGTTCTATATTACTTTAGAATGTAATAGATTTTTGTCTTATTTTATGTCCTGTAAGTTATTAGTTCAATACTGTTAGCATTCCATAATAATGCACACATGATTTTTGAATGTTTTCTGTAAATGACAATCAATGTTGATGAAGTTCCTTTCTTTAATGCAAAATTAAAAAAAAAATGTATAAGAAAATAAATTCTGTTGTGTGACTTTCTTCCCGTGTCCCTTTAGATTACCTGGATCTGTCAGAAAAAGATACATGTTATGCATTTCCAAAAGAGAAGGGTAAAAACAAAAACCTAAACACCAGGAGTCTGTACTTATTTTCAGATTTTCTCTTAACTTATTGAATTAAGTATAGCATGTTTCTCCATCAATGCACTAAAGGTGGCTCTGTTTTGCAATTTAAATTAGAGCTGCAACTTTTAAATATGCAAATTGTTAGATTTATTCATTTATTTCTCTATTTATTTTGGGGAAAACCTCAACTAATAGAAAAGCAAAACAACACAAGAAGCACTTGAAGGCAAACTACACAGTAATGTAACAAAATGCTATCTTATTTAAAAGAAGATACTGCATTTAAAATAAATTATAAAAATATCAAATATTTTTTAAGTTTGTGTGTGTCTAGTAGTAATCAATACTGAAGTATGGAACAGAAAATGCTTTTCTCAAAGCTGAAAATAGTACCTTTCAAAACACTATCTATTCACTTTTAAGACCCTAAATTTAAAGCAGGAGTAAATTTTAAAAGGCAACATCTAACGGTCTCATTTTGCAAACTGTTAAGCAAATGTTTATAGTGTTACTGACTTCAGCAGGATTAATGCGTACACTTAAAGTCAGCTACATGTTTAAATGTCTCTTCTATCACAATGCAAGCAAGAAAGTTTTGGTTCTGAGATGCAATAAATGCAGCTTATCATGATTACATTTTCAAGTCCTAGAAATTTAAGACTCATTTGGGGATTTCACATCCATCTGAAATCATTTCAGACAAACGTAATAGGGAGTTTATATATAAACATTTATATCTCAGATATCAGGAAGCTGACCAGTTTACTAGCCGTATGACATAAACGGACTGTTTGTTGTATTTACATGTTGCAAAACAGGGAACCCTGTAACTATGCAGTTGGTATTAAATATGTAGTGTCACAGTGTGAGAGGTACTTGTTTTATACTAACCTGTATTTTTTTTCAGTTAGAAAATCATAAGCAGTGATATTTAGAACAGTATCAACCAAATTTGAGTAGTTCATGTTTCCTAACTGTTTTGTTGTCTTTGATATTTTAAGACTGCCCTATCTTTCTAGTCTGCCAGGAAGAAAAGTTTTAGTAAAACATCCACTTTTCCTGAAAGAGAGAAACTAATTTTCATAGGTTCTGACTGGCAAGTAGCACAGTGATCAACACTTTGTGAAAAGACAAGTGGAACATTATTTTGAAACACAGTTATATATGTCTTACAAGGCATCGTTTACTACTCTGTTATGCCAGTTAAATGTCAGTGTAAATGTCAGCATGTCCAGACACAAAAGATTTACTCCTACATGTATGACCTATCATATACATTTTGCACATTACAGTTTCTCAAAAGACAGATGGACTAATACAATCTTTCAAGAAAGACAATGGGGAAATGCATTAGATAAAACAACGTGAAAAAAAATAGCTGTCAGCCCCAAAAGGACTATATACTTACAGGTGTTCACTTAATTACAAACCCGTGCAAATGTAGCCTTCTGGATCATGATGTATAGTGGATTCGACCATAACTTACCATGCACTTTGACCAACATCTTCATAACAGGAACTATCTCATGAAATGTGATCAACATCCTAAAAATAGTTCAGCACTTTTACAGGATGAATCAAAATCTGGCTAAGCAATTTTTCTGCCTCTCTCCCTTCCTATTCCTCCACTGTTCACCTCATTTCTCACCCTCATCCCCAAGAGAAATCTTAAAAAAAATCCTTTGAAGACTGCATTGCAGGTTGCTTTGGGAGGACAAAGACCGATGTGTAGAAGGTGAAAATCTCCTGTGCTCCAGGTGCGAAGTGCCCATATGTTGTGAAAGGTAGGTGGAATTGTGGTGTTACAGGCCATGCTTCTGTTCCTGGGAAAAGTTTGCTTGCATTCCTATTTATGCAGTAGTTTTGTTGTAGCTTTAATGGTCTGTGTATATGAGAGAAGTGAGATTTACAGAAGACTTTAGAGCTTCAATTAGTTCTGATGAAGGGTCTCTGATCCCAGAAGGGTTTTATTCCAATTATATTGAACAGGCTAATAAAAATATTATCTCCCCCTACAGACATGCATTAAAACTGTGTGTGTAGCTATGATTCTTAATCTGAAGAAATCTTTCATCTAGGTGTTCTACTTGTAAGGGCCTAGTTCAGTTGGGCAGAGAGGTGTGTTGGTCCTGCTTGCATTGCTTTTGGTTACCATGCTTGACCTCCACCTTCTGCTCCTCAAGGTCTCAGGTCTCTCACAACTCTCCCCACTATACAGACATTTTGGATAACCTAGGGCAGCTCCAATGTGACAATGTTCAGGTGTCCATAGAGAGTTTAAGCATGTAGCATTCATGCTTTATATGAAAGCCTGGAATTTTGCATGTATGACAGTAAATAAATTAGGCACCATCAGTGATTTAGAAATAATTGTTGTGATTTCCCTGCAAAATTCCCACAACAGTAACTGTGGTACGGAGCTTAAGAGACTACCTCCTGATCAGTAGACTCAGAACAGTCCTAATAAAGCTGGTGTGTAAGACTCTTTCAACTAATTAAACAATAGCAATTTTGAGCAAATGTTGATCTTGCCTGGAATTTCTTCAGATGAATAAAAGCCTTTACCAGGCAAGGCAAGGTTTAGGATATTCTTTGCTTCCTTGTGACAGCTGTTAACCAAACATTGTGAACTTTTAGGAAATATATGTTGGTATTACTCTCTTGCCAATATAAAATTCCTGTTGGCTTAGAAGTTAGATTTCTTATTTACTGGGCTTGTAATTGTCTCCTCCAGTTTTTTCTTGAGGCAGCGCACTCAGGAATACCATGATATCAAATGGGAGGTACGAGGGTTAATGGGGAAGTAATGATGTTAGGAGACATCTCATCCTACTTTCACCTTCTTTAAAAGGCCACACTGACCTAATCAGCACGCCCATCTCCTTGCTACAAAAGGAAGAAGACATTTAATGTTCTTTTCCCAGGTTACAAAATAGTTTTATGCACAGTGCTTTGTACTAGATGTTTCTGGAGACACTCCCAGCAGATGTGGAGAGGAATAGAAGATTTCTTCCTTCTGTTGCTTAGCCCATGCATTTGCTTGCTATGAATGCTGAACTGCCATGGCTTGCACTTCAGGATAATTTAAAAAGGGAAGTATATTTCAGGGTCACTCCCCTATTTCTGTCTCTTCTAAAAGTTCTTTACCACCGTATTATTCGTTTTCTTCTCCATCCTCCCTGCATTGTAACAGAGTGGGGGTTGAAGGCCATGCTTTTGAAGAGTCCCTGGAGAGTTAGTGGCATTAGCTTCTCTGTGTTTTTTATCATACCCTATCCAAAGAAATCAATACCTCCTCCATAAGCTTAAAGCTAGACATGTGCTTAAATAACTGTTGGAATATAGTTATCCATGCAGCTTTGGGAAGTGCAGAACATTTCACCAGACTTTAAGAAATTAATATTTTCTGTCCACAAACTAAATCGTAATACCATTATATAGCTAATAGAGAGGCCTCCTGGAAAATGAGCACAACACTAAGTTTAAACATTATGTTTTGGGGATGCTGTCTCTGATTGTTGTCTAGTCCTGTCATTTTAGGCAGGCAGATGATTAGATACCAATGGGGCACTAGATATACAGATAAATAGATCTGTATATCTATTTATTTATCTATTTATCTATTTCTTGGCACTTCCACAGTATAAGCACTGGCTTCATCTCTTCTGTAACTTTTCCAGATGTTATCAAATAAACCCATACTGTCTTGGCAATGACTAACTCATTTTCTTGCTGCCATCTGGATTACTAATGAAATCCACTGCCACTCTCTGAGGTGAGTTATCATTCCAGCATCTCAGAGTGACTTCTTCTGTGCAAGTTAGTGTGAACTATAACATTTTCATCCTTAATGGAAAATCCTGCAATCCTGTCATGTCACTGAAACAGCATGCTGAGAAGCTGCAGCTGTTTGCAGGATTTAAAGTTATTGCACCTAACCTTCAATGCTGCATGCTAAAGGATATCCAGCTATACTACAATATGCACTGCTTCCATCTTCTTCAAACACTAGGAAAAGCATAGGTACCATGCCTTTTACACATCACTGAACCAAACCAACACACTTCAAAATCTTTGTATAAAAAAGAAATCCAAATTTGTTCTTTTTTCTTTTATTTTGAAAACTTTTAGTGAGTACTATCAAAATACACTTTGCACTTTCAAAGGTGTTGAACCTTTAGCCCCCAGGAAAAGATGTCATCCACTAAAACCTGTTTGAGACCATTTGGGACTGATGTTAACAAAGGCATATACAGTCAAAAGAGTAAAAAAAAAATGCAATTAGTATTAGAACTAGTGTTCATTAAATGAAAAACAAAATTCTCCTTTGGGTACAGTTCTGCCATGAGGAATATTGCATTGCTAGGTAACAGAAAATCATATAAACCTGATGTATTTTTTCATTAAATTCAAAATAAAATAGCATGTCTATTTATGGTATTCCGTAGAAAGACTAGGAATCAGAACACACACCACAGAGGACTGACAACGGAATTTCCATTTAAACTTCTTCAGTGTTTTAATGTGTCTATACAACTCATTATTTATTGTCAAATGTCACCAAGAATGTGTCCATCAAGTGCCTGCATCAAAAGCAAAGATAATAACTCTGATTCTTCTATTTTAAATTTACAGACTCGATCCACTTAACCTAATGGCTGGTCTCTACCAGCTGAGTTTGGGGCATTAAAAGCTTTTGCCAGTATCTTTTTAGCTGCCTCCCAAGAGCTTCACCTTCCAGTACTGTGTTGAACTTGGACCTCTGTTTGCGCTGCTGTAACATTCTTTCCAATACGGAACAGCATTGCAACATCGAGAATCACTGACACATTATTCTCTGTTGGAAAGATCAACTTACAGTGAAATAACACCCTGCCTCCAGCAAAGAGGTAGAGGCAGAAGTGCTTCACATTGGAGCAACCTGTTCTGTTCCCTTAGAAATTGTGTTTTTCCACTATTAAATAGACAAAGTACCCATGCAATCATATGCTTCAAATGCAACCACCATGTTATTTTTAAATAGAGTTTTCAAAATAATAATAATTTATTTACTGGGCACAGGGATTCCCTTAGAAAATATTCATAAGTAAACAGCAGAAAAATTGGAGGATATGAAACAAGGAAGGGTTGATATATTTGAAAGTCAAGAGCACTCCTTTTATAGGAGAATTAACCCATAGTTACTCTGAAATCAGCAGCATTACTTGATAATGGTGGAACTGGCATCAGGAAATTGTTGTATGAGTATAAGATTTACAAGAATAAGTACCTGCAGAAACTACCTATTTTTAAGTGTAAAATAGGATAATGGCAGGCTAGAAATATTTATAGATGCTACCAAACAGTCTGGATTTTCTGCATAAGTTCAATCTGTTTAAGCTAAAAAACACTCCTACTGAAGTTCAGACTCCAGACATTGGCTGCACAAACCTACAGAGTGAACAAAAGGACACCCTCTGTCTTATGAAGGTTGTTTGCTGAA
The DNA here is from genome assembly GCA_002844005.1 of Limosa lapponica baueri. Taxonomy (NCBI): domain Eukaryota; kingdom Metazoa; phylum Chordata; class Aves; order Charadriiformes; family Scolopacidae; genus Limosa; species Limosa lapponica. The sequence goes on from KZ505787.1 coordinate 40,644, forward strand.
TTTTATTTCTCTTCTGTCTTTGACCAAACAGCTTGCAGATTGGTATAATGCCAAGGAAGCATTCAGAGCAGGTGGGAAAATTTTTATCTCATTATCTTTCATCATCACATATGCTGGTCATTTGTCACTGATCTTAGTTATTGAGAACTCTATCTTAAGCAGGAATTTCCAGCCCACAGGTCAAGCACAAGCCGTTCAGTGCGTTGGTCTGTGTTGTTGCCCCTGAAGTAGTGCTTTTTAGCTTTGGAAGGGAGCTGTAAGCAGAAGACTTTGAAACAGCATTCACTGAAGCTGGGTTAAATTCTACTCCTTATGAAATTTAGGTTACATAATTCAGTAACTTTCATAGTCACCTACTTATAACTGCAGCCCTGATGGCCCATAAAGATAGGGTTTTGTCACACCAGTCACCTGAAATTAAAAGAAACATTAGAAGCATTCTGTCCATCGCATCTGGCTGAATAACTCCATGCACAGGCTGCAGCCCCAGCAGCTAGGTAGCATGGGTTGGTCCCCAAGGAAACATCTGTGTGAGTTCCCAAATTAACACTTTGCTGTCAGACACCAGCAATTTCATTGTGTCATGTAACCAAGTCAACCCCAATCCCAGTTCATCAATGCCACTGGGATGCTCTGCAACGTTCCTGAGTAAGTCACAACTGTTCATCCATCCCTGTGTTTTTCATGTCCTTTTTTGGGTAACTACAATGTTAACCAACTGAATATGGGTGACATGAATCGGAGTCTGTGTTCCTGCAAAATCTTGTGTGTGACAGCTCATTTCTACATGCAGAATTGTTATTTGGAGAGCTGCTCTGCTGAAATATGTTGATGATAACTAGAGGATGCAGTGAAGTATCAAGCTTCTGTAACAAATGCTTGACATAGGGAGACAGCAAAGTTTAGTGGAACATGGAAGAGGTGAAGCAGTGTGAAGGTGTCAATGGCAAACAGGAAGGTAATGAACTTCAATACGAAAATGGAGCCTGCACTCTAATTCAGGTGCTACAGCAGTCCAAATACCCCATAGGAGTCTCTCAGCTTCCCCTCTCAGTGAAATCTGGTTTAACTCTCTGTGGTTATTCTTCTCTTCAGTTTGAATTTGAACCTTCCTGAAACAGTGAGTTCAGCCCATTTAATTCCAACAGGAGCAGATAACCACCAAGTCTGCTGTTGTGTCCTCTTCATATTCTCATTCCATCTCCAACATCTTGAGGCTCCTTCTGGGAGTGACTGGGACTCATTTGAGTAGCTGTCAAGTGGGAGTAGATACAGATGAGTATTTGCAGAGTTGTACTTGTATTATAAAATGGCCTGAAACAAGCATTGCTGTTTGATAAGAGTGAGTAGGCTTTTGAGAGGCACTGTTTTTGTATTCTTGCAACAGAGAGAGGTATGAGGTGCAAATTTTCTGTGGAAGTTTCTTCCTCCTTCTCAACAAAAGCCACCTACTGCCCATTGACACACTACAACTCTATACCACAGGACATCCCACTGTGAGGCAGGACTCCTAACTAGACTACAGCACTGTTTTAGGAGAGCTACTCAGCTTTTGGACTTGCATCCAGCTTACAGAGGGAACAGCATCTCTCTCTGTCCCCCGGTAAGACTCAGCCTTCAGAGATGTTCCCCAGCATTCTCTACTCTCTCAGTGGGCAAAAACAGACCATGCTTTTTGGACCAATTTGCCTCAAATGGTCTTTCTTTCTTCTCTTTAACTGTAATGTAAAAATTATGCCTCTGGTCCTCACCTTCTGGTGAAGTCAGCTGCAAGCATTTAAGGTCTCACAGGTCACCAGCATACACTCTTCCATTTTGCTGGGTGTTATTGATTGTGGGAATAGCAGCAGTGAATGAATGCTGGTCCTTACACTGTATGTCTCACAGGCTGATGCATTAACCAAAGCCCTCATCATCTAGATTGTCTAGGAAATATGAGTCAGAGCTTTTAGGTTGCAATATGACAAGAAAAGCTCCTCCTAGAGCATATAAGGTCCCTGTAAAAAGCACAGTATTTCCTGTTCAATAACCTGGGCAATGTTGGACAGGAGTCTCTGGTTCCTGTTGGTCAGAACAGAAGAGTCCAACAGTCTCTTCTCACCACAACATCTGTGGGTGAAGTTGATGTCTCTGTCAAAAGCCTTCAGTCTGAGAAGGGCAAAGTTATAAAAACTGTCAAACTGCTGTTCAGTTTTGTCTTCATCCCATCTCCCAGCGTCTTTCCAAGTCAGAGAGGCAGAAGCAGATAATAGCATGAGAGGGCCTTGGAAATCACTAGTAAAGAAAGTAGGCAACGTAGCACCTGGAAAGCTGAGGACTCTGTATTATATCCTCCCTGATATGGAATGGAAAGTTTCACTGACCGGCTCTTATTTCCTTACCTTCTGCTGCTAGAAAAAGAAAACTCTCCTCTCAGAGAGTTCTCTTATGGCACCTTCATCAGAGATGAACAATTGCCTCCATATTTAATGCAGCCCATAATCAAACCAAGTCATCATTGCTCTGCCTGGAGACAAGGATGGCACAAGGTTTTTAGGTTGATGTTATTGAGCCTTTAGCAGACATCAAAGAATTTCTTGGGGCAGGGGGAAGAAAAAAAATAAAAGTTAAGCCCAGCTTTGTTTAGTAATGAGCTTACAATTAAAAAAGAAATAAATATATATGGGTGCTTCCCACCTTCAAAAGTCTTGAAAGAAAATAAGCTGCATTCAAAGTGGTATTAATCATGCTCAATCTATTTCGCCTCTCACTGCAAATCAGTGCAGTTTTCAGCTAACAAGAATGGGTGCCCTACTTGAGCCGACAAACCCTATTCCCCCTGGTAGGAGAGGCACTTAGCATGGCATTACCATCATTACATCCCAAGGTTAAAGGCAATGAAACTCCAGGAGTGGCAAAGTCAAATCAGTTCAATTGTCTGATTGTTCATACTCATGAAGTAGTGAGGCTGGCAGGGGTCCAGAATAAAACTTAGAGCTTTCCAGAGGAGCTCCTTTAAGGTAATTCATTGCCCTCTACAGTACCTTAAATCAGAAGGGCTAGAATGGTCACAGTAAATGTGGCTCCTGACATTTCTTAAGAGCAATATTAGCAGATAGCCAGCTGCTAGGCCAGATGTCAAAGGTGCATTAAGAGCACTTGGTTTTGATCTAACTCATTCCTGAGAAGTAGAATGGATTTGGCTTTGAGCAATGCAATAAAAAAAGATTGTGATTAATGAAGCAGTACAACTTAATAACATAAGTTGACTCCTGCTTCCTTCTCTCTGGCATTTTCACTGTCCACAAAGCAGTTCTTTTACTTACCAGCAGGGACATGTAAAATGTTAATCATCAATCTGTGGGCCATTAAAGAAGTTGTTTTTCCTTTCTCAACTTGAAAACCAAGAGGGAAGGATAATAGGTTTGGTTAACAGAGCTGTTCAGATAATGGAGAAGTTCAAAGAAAAGCATTCATGGACTCAGCATGGGAGCTCGGTGCCTTAATCCATCCATTTTACTAACCTGAGTTCAACATCTAGGCAGGGACTGGCATTCAGGATTGAGTTGGAGGAGAAGGAGTCTTTCTCTTTACTGGGATGTTCCAATTCAGCATAGCCTAGAACAGCAAAGGAAGATGAAAGGATATTATGCCTTATCGTTTGAGCAGAGGCATATTGCCAGAAATAACCAGTTAATGTAGGCATTTTTGGACTTCCCACTAGGTAGTGAAGTAAAATGTATGCAATTGCCAATTCAAGAGAGAAAACTAAATAGAATACAGTGTCTAATAAACAGAGGATATTTATAGCACGAAGTGAGCATATAGAGAGCTCTCGGTACTCGTTAGACTAGTATAGAGAGCATCATGCCCAGAAAACATTTTTGCGTAAGCTTGATCGGAAAATTGAAGCAACTGACAATATTCAGAACAGGCTTCCTGCAGCTCTCTAAGCCATTTTCCAATCTGTGGGTGAAGGGAACACCAGTTCTGCTGTTCCAAGCAGAGTAAGGGGACATAACTATTCCAAATACTGAGAATTTCAGGGAGGCAGCTGCTAAGCTATGACAGTCAGAGGGCCCTGGAGACGCTACCAAAGTCAAGAAGCCTGTCAAAAGCTCAGTACACCTGGGACCTTAGGCTGGATTCAAGCTACATGTCTGTCCCCACAGGGCACCTAAACTTGCCTTAACTACTGTGTCTGAATCCTCAACTTCAGGTGTGCTCCAGTATGAGCTGTAGGTCTGAAAAAAAAGAAAAAATGCTTTTCACACTACCAGCTGCTCTTTATAAGTGATTTATTTATTTTGTATATTGTACATTACATTTCAGAGCTTATTAGTCAAGCTTCGGCAGCTCAAAAAAACCTGTAGCCCCCCACCTTAAAAGATGCCGCAGTAAATTAATCTGAAAATACAACCATTAGAGTAATTATGTCACCGCTTCAAAAGACCTACCTTAGCATGCCCCTCAATGAAACAGCAGGCTTACAGAACAAGAACAGTTTGGGTTCAGGTGGATGTAGCTAACTGCAAAGCTGCACTTCCTAACTTTGTAAGGCTGGAAATAAAAGACCTTTTGTTTTCTCCTTCCCACTCACTTTGCTTTCTTATTTTTTATTATTTTAATTCAATATAATTTTGTCACTTCCTGAGTTGGATAGTAAACATCTATAAGGACTATTGCTTTTGTAGCGGGTTCGAGGCTCAGGCAGGGTTGGTGGTGTTGGGGTTTTGGTTCGGGGGCTGGCGTGGGGGGGGCTGGGGGTTGCAGTGGTGTGGAGCAGGGGGTGTTTAGTAGCACAGATGCTTGCTAAAGGAAATGGTAATTTTACAAGATCTGTCAAATTTTAATTGGAAAGTTGGCACCAGCGCTGTCTATAATTTCTTCCAATTTGTGGATCCTGCATGCTGCAATTAGATGTCATTGCTGTACCCTTGATTTCAGCTTTCTGAGGAGAAGAGGGGAAGGATCTCTTTGTAAGCCCATATTTCCCTTTCTGCATTTGTGCTACAAGCCCCCGGGCCACGAATTCCTTTGCTGTACCCAGGTAGGTAGTTGGACTGATCTGTAAGGAAAGGATTTATACCCAAAAGTGAATGCCACAAAACACAGGTGCAGAATTTGCAGTTTATAATCTGATTTCCTAAAACCAGGCATGACAAAAATCCTTGTGACAGGATTTTGTTGTTGTTGTTTCTTTTTTTCCCTGTTTTTCTTTTTTCCTTTTTTTTTTTTGTTTGTTTTTTTCTTTGCATGTGTCTGTTTATTTATAAGAAAAGAAGAACACCAAAAATCCAAACTCAAGCTATTGTAGTAATTGGTTTTGTAAACAGTGTTGGGTAGATGTGGAGCCAAGAATCTACTGGATATGAGCTTTGCAAAAAAAGTAATGCAGGTTTCTCATAGTTCAAGCTTAACTTCACATAAGCAGTAGTACTGGGAAGTCAAGTGCAACTGCTGTGCGAATTATATGCCTGACCCTAAAAAAGAGAACAAAAGGTTCTAGCACCCAAATAAACACATAGCAAATCAAAGGGTTAATTGTTACTGGATAATAGTATGTGTTTCTGTTTGAAAACGTGCTTTTTTGCCCTCTGTATTATTTCAATAAATAGGTGGCTGCTTAGTTGGCCTACCCTCAAAGAGCAGAGATACCAACAGAAGATAATTTATTCACTTTATACCATTATAAATGTCTGAATGCAGGAATTGCCTCCCCAGCATTGAAATGCAATCTGCAGTGAAGAGCACATCAGATTTATACTAGTTTTCAGCAGGAAAAGAACACTATGTATTACTCCTGCTTTGCATGCATGAGGAACCCAGTGTGGTACTTAAGTCTTTATTTACAATGATTTAGAGTAAGAAAGATGACAAAGAAAGGAAGAAGCAATGAGATGTTGCAAAGAAGCACATGGGAGGTTCATGAAAAGATTGATGCATGGGTGTTACACTGTTGTTAGGGTGTTGGCTTAACTAATGAAAGCAGGTTTCCTGGGGAGTGAAGTTACCTTCATGCCCTGGAAGGAACTGTGTGTGCTGTTCCTTTCAGGTTTAAGGGGTTCAACAAAAGAGAAGGTCATGTAGGCAGACCCACCTGTGGTCAGGACTCTGTTCGAGATACACCATTCCATGAAGGACATGGAGACAATGCTTGGTATCTTCCAAACTAACACACTCACTTGTGTTTAATATTTTGTTTAATATTTTGGTCACACTTGGAACATTGAATAGAGGGTGTTTTCCTCTATATTAAATGATTCTTTGTTTCACAGGAGGCAGTGGATCATTCTGCCACCTCCCCTGGGAAAGAGTTAAGGTTCAGTTTGCTCAAGAAAATAGTAATGAGCTTGTTGTAATGAGAGTTATAGCACTTACAGCAGGTATTGACTGGAAGATAGCAATCCCACTGTAACAGCTGAGAAAAGAAATCTCAAGGGAGGGCCCAGAAGAGACAAGTAAATCATACTGCCTGCTAAGATTTCCATTCCTTTTTTTCAGTCTTGTATAACGTGGTGGCCCATTTTGGCTACAAAACTTCTCATCTGGCTTTCTAGAAAAACAAGCTGTTGAAAGAAGAGCTAAAATGTTATTATAGTGATAAAAAGTTTCAGCTTGCTCCCCAAAAGGGTCACAGAGGTTTCAGATCATGGATGAAAGTGCAGTAGTTCAGACTTCTGTGAAGGAAGAGCAAACAACCCTGTGTTTGCATTCAAACAAATACCACAGAGCAGCAAATACAGTAGCAGCTCGCTCATGTGTTTGTTGTTTTGAGTACATGTTCCCAAGGCGGAAATTCCCTGCTGTGTCTCCCCTTTGTGGTTGGCCCAAAGCATCGTGCCTGAGGCCAAGACTCAGATGTTCAGATAGGACCCAGGACTGGATCCCATGGCAGGAAGGTAGTGAGCTACATAAGGGAATGAAAGCTTATAGGTAGAAGTTGAGGAGTGAAGCCACAGTTGCTTAAGCATGTAAAAGGAGAGTGAAGTATGGGAAAGATTGATTAAAGGAGGCCTTCAGTTAGATGATGCTCCAGAAGACCAAGATAGGAGTGCATGATAAAGAGCAGAAGGTGGGGAATGGTAGTATGAGTCATGTAAAATGAAGGCTGTGGTTAAGAGTAATGGCTTGAGACTGAAGTGACAGAGACCGGTGTTGAATTTCTATGCTTGTCAAGGGAGGCTATAGGATTAGATACCAGAAAAGGCTTGAAAAACATACCCCAGTAACCACGAAGTAATGCAAAAGTAAGCCTTTTATTACGAAGGTGCGATGCCCTAAGAAAGCAAAGGCCTGTTGTCCATCTAATGGCAGTCAACGGTGGTAAATGAAAATCTACAGCAGCTGTCCTGTAATTAAAATTGTGCATCCCTGAAGTGCTGGTTTGCAGTTCTTCCTCCTATCAATCAAACACAGTCAATGGAGAAAAGTACAAATCTTAAAACTGTTCTTGTGTTAGTGTCTTCGGTGCTTCCATCGATCTCACCAACACTGTTACATTTAAAGGCCGCAAAAAGCACAATTTCATCCTTATTCACATAAATAATTGTGTTTTATTAATTAAATGGAAGCAAGAATGTAGGTAGGTGGAAGCAATTATTTGAAATTTGTTGGCATGCAGAGGGTAAACAGCCAGCTGTCTGACTTCTCTCTTGGGATCCCTAAGGTTTCCAATTAGTGTACACATTTGTGCAGAGAAAAAAGACAGCAAATCCATTCTGTGCTGATACTTAGCCTATCCAATTTGTTTCATAATGATCTATTATGTACTTAAAGGATAGTAATATAGATGGGTCTACAGAAATTTAATTTGAACATCAGAGGTCTACGTAGCTCTCCAGAAAGTCTATTAATTTTAGATCAGTATCTATTCCATGCTAGAATTTCACTAAAGGAAGAAAGCAGGTCTAACATACTTCCAGCCAAACCCCATCACCTTAGCCATGCCCACTAAAGGAGTATAAGTCTTCTCTCCCAACCCTTACCAAACTCTTCCCTGCGTCCACTGCCACACACACTACTGCACAGTAGTAGGCCTTTCTAAACAGGCATATTTGCAGCGAGAGCAATTTGATCAATGTCCTATTGATTGACTATAAACATTCTTGTAGAAGTAAAGTAAATACAAGAGTTGATGATGTGTGTGACAATGGATAACTTGGGGAGAGGCATACTTTTCCAGTTTTGACCCTGTCTTTTCCAGTGGCTATACATGTGTATTTGATCAGAGTACACTTGAAGCACCCAGGAAATATGGCTGGTGTTCCATAAGTTCAAAGTTTATTAAAGCAAAGAAAACATTAAACATCCAATGAGGGATTAGCCAAGTACATAATATATATGAGAGTTTGAGTTTCTAATAGGTCTTGAAGTAGAGACGTTTCTTTCTGTCTGGGTGAAAGCATATCACAATGCAAGACATCTGGCAAAGTATTTAGCATATTGTAGAATGCAGGGGAGGAAAGCATTTCCATTTCTCACACAAAGCAAGGTAACAAATACAAGTTAACATGAAACTGGGGGTTCTGGTGTTCTCTGAAATATGGAATACTTTGTCATTTTGTACATTGTGATTGTACTGTTAATGTCCTTTCCGGCTGGTATCAGCTATCATAGTTGTTGCTGGAATGTGTATAGGTTCTTTAGACTAATGATGAAGAAACAGCAAAGGACAATATCTTTGCTTGATGCTATCTGAGATTTTCTGTGGTTCAGGTCTATTACTCTAAGACCATTTTTACTTATGCACAATATGCAGTAGTAAGAAAAATTTTGTTACGTTGTTTGATCTTGAAATCAAAACAATCCAGAAAATCACATATGTCCACACAAGACAAGAAGGTCAGTGTCAGTTGACAAAAGATGACCACTGGCAGCTGTGCAGGCTGGATGACAAAGACTACATCTGCTGTGCAATTAAGGAACCAAGATATAGACAACTTCAGTGATCCTACCAGAAATACTCGTATTTACCTCTGAAGAATCCACCTGATGGAAAGTAATTTAATGGTCTAACCAGAAGGCACGGAACTTCACAGCAAAGTCATAGACTTCAGTCATAGGCTTGCCAATCTCATGAAAAGGTCTTTTAACTAAAGTTGCCAGGGGAGGAGAATCTCAACCTATCCCACGCCTACCAGTTTGATGCCAGTTCCACCAATAGATGTCCAGAACCTGGAGAAGGATCACAGGTCAACAAGAGAGCATGTGGAGTGCAGCAGAAAGGAATTCCAGCCATTCCAGCCAGTGAGTCAGCTTCATCAGGAGCCTAACTTATATGATTTTATTCAAACACACATAGAATGGGAGAATAAACAGGAGTTAGAGACGTGTACACACCTGCAGGGCTATGATCTTACTGGCATCATGGAGATGTGGTAAGATGGCTCATATGACTGGAGTGCTGGAATGGAAGGATACAGGCTCTTCAGGAAGGACAGGAAGGGGACACGAGGAGGGGGTGTAACCCTCTATGTCGGTGACCCGCTGGAGTGCGTGGAGTTCTACCTGGGGAGGGATGAGGAGCTGACCGAGAGCTTATGGGTCAGGATTAAAGGGAGGGGAGGGACAGGCGACATCACAGTGGGGGTCTGCCATAGGCCACCTGACTAGAAAGACCAAGCAGAAGAGGTCCTCCATAGACAGATAGGAGTAACCTCAGGTTCACAAGCCCTGGTCCTCATGGGGGACTTCAACCACCCTGATATCTGTTGCAGGGACAACACAGCAGGGCATAAGCAATCCAGGAGGCTCCTGGAAAGTGTCAATGATAACTTCTTTCTCCAAGTGATAGAAAAGCCAATGAGAAGTGCTATGCTGGACCTTGTTCTCACCAACAAGAAGGAGCTGGTGGGGAACGTGAAGCTCAAGGGCAGCCTTGGCTGCAGTGACCATGAAATGGTGGAGTTCAAGATCCTCAGGGCAGCAAGGACTGAGCACAGTAAGCTTGCTACCC
>KZ505787.1:52565-105262 GCA_002844005.1 Limosa lapponica baueri
ACAAGGGCAAATGGTTTTAAACTGAAAGAGGGGAGATTTAGATTAGATATTAGGAAGGAATTCTTTACTGTGAGGATGGTAAGGCACTGGAACACGTTGCCCAGAGAAGTTGTGGATTCCCATCCCTGCCCCTGGAAGACCAGGTTGGATGGGGCTTTGAGCAACCTGCTGTAGTGGGAGGTGTCCCTGCCTATGGCCAGGGGAGTTGGACCTACATGATACTTAAGGTCCCTTCCAACCCAAAATCAAATTTCACATCTGGCTTTGTAGGAAACCTAATGTGATATTAATAAGATTTTTTATAGTCCAAAGAGCCTATTAGACACAAACTATTACACATATAAATAATTCTGATACTCTTTCATCGTAGGATGGACTGAATAAGATACACTGGCTTAGATATTATTGCATCTTCAGTAGGAATTCTTTTTTCAGAATGAAAGGCATTTTGCATTTTGGAAGCTCTGATATGGATCAAAAGCAGAGAGAGGGTTAGATGGCTAAGTAGACAGATATTTTACTTGGACACTGAAGTCTGGGTTTATATCCCGGCTCCGTTGAAGTCAATGACAAAGTTGTGGCCTTCATTTAGGCCTGATTTTTACCAAGAATCACATGAAAGTGATGTCTTTAATGAATAATGTAGAACTATGAATAACATTTTGGGAGTCCTCAGTTCAGAAGACTGAAATTTTGAGTTCGCAGCTGCAGTGAGACACTAGAATAGGACAGGGACTCCACATGCCAATCATCAGACAGCCCACCACAGAGCTGGCAGCAAGTGACCTCAGGAATTGCAGCTTCCTGTTCATATTCATAAGAAGTCACTTGCAGACTATATCTCTCAGTTAGTAGAAATCTGAGACTAAGCTCCAACATGCTTTGGTGCTCAAACTCTCCTGAGGTAGCTACCAGCCTCTGCTTGGTGTTCAGATATCATTCACTTTCAATATATTTGCCTAATTTAAATGTCAAAATTCAGATGCAAGAGAGGGAGCATTAATTGAGATCATATCCTCTCAACCTCATGCCACCACATCTTGTAATGGTGTCAAGTGAGGTTAACTATGGATGCAGACTAAAGTTGGGTCACTGCACTGTTTTACTGCTTAGGATGCAACAGGGTCATTTACTTCTCCAATTCAAAGGACTCATATGAGGTCAGTTACTCCCTCAGATAATTACTCACAGACAATGCGAAATTGAATACTACTGTATGTCCCACATTTGGGCTCAGGGGTCATGAATGTGAAGCTCAATTACTGTCCCAATTTGCTACTCAGTAAACACTGGTAAAGATTAATACTTACATTCATTTTGGATGAAAACCCTTGCAGCTCTGAGGAGAAAGACCTGGGAGTCCTGGTGGACAACTGGAGGACCATGAGCCAGCAATGTGCCCTTGTGGCCAGGAAGGCCAATGGCATCCCAGTGTGCATCGAGAAGAGTGTGGCCAGCAGGTCGAGAGAGGTTATCCTGCCCCTCTGCTCTGCCCTGGGGAGGCCACATCTGGAGTACTGTGTCCAGTTCTAGGCTCCAAGGTTCAAGAAGGACAGGGAACTGCTGGAGAGGGTACAGCAGAGGGCTACAAAGATGATTAGGGGACTAGAACATCTCTCTTATGAGGAGAGGCTGAGGGACTTGGGTCTTTTTAGTCTGGAGAAGACTGGGGTGAGGGGGGATCTGATCAACGCCTATAAATACTGAAAGGGTGGGTGTCAGGAGGATGGGGCCAGGCTTTTTCCAGTGGTGCCCAGGGGCAGGACAAGAGGAAATGGGCACAAACTTGAACACAGGAAGTTCCATCTAAACATGAGGAGGAACTTCTTCACTTTGAGGGTGGCAGAGCACTGGAACAGGCTGCCCAGAGTGGTGGTGGTGTCTGCATCTCTGGAGACATTCAAAACCCGGCTGGACATGTTCCTGTACAACCTGCTCTAGGTGGACCTGCTCTGGCAGTGGGGTTGGACTAGATGATCTCCAGAGGTCCCTTCCAACCCCATATCATTATGTGATCCTGTGAAATGAACTATCACTAACCATCTTTACAGTGATCACATGAAGTCCCACAGACTTTTCTCACTGGACTTTCCAAGGTCATCTGCAGCCAGTGCTGACTAGCTGGAGGTCTGTGCCTGACCTAGTTTACATCTCAAAGGTGAACGACTATCAATTGCTGACCCAGTTCACTGAACCAGAATGTCCAAATGTTATGAAACACCCAAGAAATGAGATATTATGAAACCCTATGAATGTTATGAAATGTTATGAAACACCCAAGAAATACGTGTAGGGCCCAAACAGGGACAACTGCTGGCCTATTTTCATATGCAGACATACAAGAGTATGTCCATATATGAACCCGCCTGTCCAAAACTTTGTAATTTGGTCAGCATAATTTAACTATTGTTCCAGACTGCTGGTCAGACGCAACAGATATCAATCTATTTTCTACATATGCTGCTCAGGGATTATCTGAGGCCAAAAACTGAGCCACAGTTTGATAGTGGAGATAATGAAGTTAAGCAAATGAAATTTTTAATGCTTAAAGATATATTCAGGTCAAATACTACCTCAGTCCTCTTCTGAGGAGATCGGCGGAGATCAAACACTGATGAATTCTGTGATCTGAGGTTCTCTGGAGTAACATACTAATACAGTTTTCCACACAGCTACCAGTAAAGGGAAACTACTGTGAGATACAGTTTGCTCTTTGGGATTAACAGACATCAGTTCCTGCCACATCTGTATACAGAGCAGTTTTAGCTGCAGTCAAGCACAACTATGCTGTCTTGAACACAGACTATGGAAATAGAAAGACTTTGCCTTTTTAGTATGAAGTGGTTGCCTGAGATTGAGTGCAGCCTGGGATTCGTGCCTAGCATGAGCTCTCTCTTTCTGCTCTCTTCTCAAATACAATACACAGAGGAGCTCACATATTATACCAATTTATCTGCAAGAGGTTCTTTCAGTTTTAGCTCCGCCTATGTTGATCAGAGGTCACCTGAAGCAAACTACTGTTCTCAGTTTGATGCACTGTGGTCTTTTGTAGAAAACAACTCTCCTTTTTTGCCACTCAGGGGTTGTTTGAAGGAAGCCATAGCTCCTTGAGTCTGCAGGTCCCAGTCCTGGCCACATGGCATCAGCTCACATCACTGGGGAAACAGGTAAGTTGGGATCAAGAGCTCTTAGGAAGTCTGCCAAAAATTAAGTAAAATTACAGGTAGAAAACAAGTATGATTGGACTCTTAGCCAGTTAACATAGGATAACAAATTGAGATAAGTAGTTGTTGTACCAGCTATTTGACAGACAGAGACAGGTGGGAAAACAAGTGGGCCAGCAGGAGCTATGTGCAGGGTAATAAAAGCAAAAAGTCCTGCACATGGGATAGACTCCATGCAGCTGTACAAGCTGGAGGCCAGTTGGATGAGAAGCAGCTTTGCAGAAAAGAACTTGATGTTTTTAGTGAAAAAAGGGATCTATGATTCTGCCTTTTTAGTGAACAAAGAAAGCTAACAGGAGTTAACAGACTGTCTTTGTGGTAAAAAGTGTGTCAAGCCACTCGGTTCACCAGAAGGCTCTGTGATCTCTTCTCCTCACTTGTAGTAGTTAAGCTGTGTCTGCTCTGATACAGTGCAGCTGTAACCTCAAATAAATTCATTGTGAGCAGAACTATGTAACAAAGGGTCTTTTGGGCGACCCTGTCTCTTCTCGTGGGAGCTGAGCCCTCAAGCTTGCTTTTTGCCTGGACTTGCTCCATGCCTGGCTAGACCCTGACCTGAAGCCTCTATTTCATGGCTTGGTGTCAGACCTGACTCATCACTGCATCATTGCCTGGCAATCAGAGCTATCAACAGCAAGAAACACATTAAGAGACAGGAGTGAAGCCAGCAGAAAACATAGCCAGGGTCTTCTGGAAGCCCTACAGCAAGAGGTGCAGTAGACATAGGTTGAAACAAGGGAAATGGAAATGAGATACATGGAAACATTTTTTAAAGGCAAAAGCAGGAGTGATCAAATACTGGAACAGGTTGCCAAGAAAAGTTGAGAAATCTCCTTTGTTAGAAAAAAGCAAAATTTACCTGTGAAAGAGCATGAGCAACATGGTCCAATTGTAACCGCTGTGTGCAGAGAGTTGGACTAGATAAAATTCAGAGGACACTTAGAAACTGAGCCAATCTATGTTTATATGAGTTGAGGACAGTCCTGGCTGTCATTTGCTCTACAGAGATCATCTGAGGTCAATGTTAGATGCAATTAGAAGCACAGAGGTCATTCAAGGTCAGTCAGCTCTCATAGCCTGAACAGAGGTCATCTAAGACCATCAATGACCAGGGGTCATTGGCTCAGGTCAACCTCAGAGCCAATTATCTATGCAAGGAGTCATGTAAAGTCAAACACAGCCTTTATTTCCTGTATAACAGGTCATTTAAGGTCTAATGTAAATCCAGTGAGTTTCACAGGGATAAACTGAGGTCTACTTAGTATCAATTTAAGGTGAAAACAGCCCTCATATTTTGTCCAGGTGTCATCTGAGGTTAACTTGAGATGCAACCAGTTGACAAGGGGCTCATTTGAGATTAGCAAAGTCATTGGGTGCTATCTAGAAGTCACTTGAAGTAAACCTGAGACCCATTTAGCTGCCTAGCAGTCATTTCAGGCCAAATGGGTCTGCTTTGCAACCTGCGGTCTTTTGACATAAACATGAGAGCCACTTAGCTATTTGGGGGTCATTTAGGTCAATCCTCAGCCCCCGTTTCCTTCCTAGGGGTCATTTCAAAACACCTTGAGACACAGTTAGAGCCTCCAAGTGTCATCCGAGGTGAACATGAGATCCAAGTACCTGCTTGGGGTGATTTGAGGTTAACATGAGAGTTAATTAAGTTGCCCATGATAACTGGAGGTCACCACAGCTACTCATAAAGGTCACCTGAGGACAACTTGAGGGTGAAATAACTGTCATAAGGTCATCTGAGGTCAACCTGATAGCCTGTCTGGGGCAGGGGTCATCTGATATTATCATGAGACCCAGGTATACACATGGTGGCATTTGAGGTCAACTAGGCTCTCATTTAGAGCCCAGGACCACCTGAGGTCAACTTCACATCCAGTTACCACCACAAGGGTCCTTTAAGGTCAACACTGTTCTCATGTGGAGGCGGGGCAATCATTTAAGGTCAAGCAGCCAGGGTTCCTTTGAGGTCAACCAGAGAGCCTGGTAGGGTTCATGTGAGGTCAGTGCAGCCTTTGGTCAGTGCCCAGATGTCACTTAAGGTAAACCTGAGATCCAACTAATTGCTTAGCTTGTCAACTTTGACCTCCCTTAGTGCCAAGGGGTCATTAGAGGTCAATCACAGTCCTTATTTCCTGTCTAAGGTCATCTGGGTTCAAGATGAGATGCAACTCTCACCGCAGGGCCATCTGAGGTCAATCCTCATGGTTGTGGCACAGGTCAATTCAGGTAAACATGAGTTCTAACTAATTATGGGGGTCACTTGAGGTACAATTGGCCCTTGTTTGAGCCCCAATGCTCATCTGAGGGCTAGAAAATTAGCTAAAAGGGGTCACCTGAGAACAACATGATATCCAATGATTGGCTTGGGGGGATCATCTGAGGTCAATGCTGCTCTCATTTGATGCCTGGGGTCATTGAAGGTCAGCTTTACACCCAATAAATTGCCTAGGGTCACTCTGGCACTTGTTTTCATTCCACAAGTTGTTTGAACTCAAATTCAGAACAAATTAACCTGCATGGGAATCATCTGAGATAAAGCTTAATTCCAGTTAGTTACCCCAAATGATCATTTGAGTTCAACCTGGCCTCCTTTGGTGCCCAGAGGTCATCTGAAGTTAATCCAGATCACATTTCCTTAGGGTCACTTGGTGTCAACCTTAAATCCAGTTAGTAGCACAATGGGTAATTTGTGGTTGTCTCTAGTTTTCATTTGCTGTTATGGGCTCTTTGAAGACCACGCTGGATCTCTCTTGCTCTCTTTGGTCAGTTGCTGTGCAATGTGGACCTCTAAGTGTATGCTCCTTTCCCCAGTCCCTTCATTTGATGCATAGAAGGTATCTGAGATCCATTCTAGACCTCTTCTCTCTTCACTATTTTGTGGCCATATTCTGCCTCTCTACTCTGCTATGGTTCCTCACAGGGCAACTCCAGCCCTTTTGTGCTTCTCAAAGACTAAGAGTGGTCACAGTCAGCTCTTCTTCTATGCTTTACAGCTATGGGCCTAATTTGAGGGGGTTGCCACTAGAGTTCAAATCTGCTTTCTACGTAGGTGCAGGCTGGGATCATCTATGGTCACCTTCTATTTTCATTCTGTGCAACAGTCAGTTGAGTTCAGTTAGATCCAGCACGTGAGGTCAGCTCCTGGTTTGATTTAGGGCAACTTACATAGCTTGAATTTAATCTCAGCATTTATAATCATTTATAATTACCTGCTTTCCTTAGTGCTTGGAAACATTTTGTTTCTTTCTACACCCGTCAAGAACAGAAAAATTTTGAACATGAGTTTTTATTCTTTTGAAACAGCACTAAATAGATTGACAAAACCACAACAAATACAAATCCATTTCTAGAAAATATAGATGTAATATCCCTTCTGTCTTTATTGCACTAACAATAAATGAATAACCCCAACCAAATACACTATGAATAAAAGAAATGAAAAAAACCTTCCGGAGAATGAGGTTTGCAATTTCTGAATATTTTTCATATGTTTAAGCTACATCTCCAATGTAGTAACTGCCAGAGACATATTTTGCTTTGAGTAATCTCAACTGAATTGCTAAGTAAGCTTCTTTTAAGCTCATATTAAAATGTGAATTTATAAATAGTTTGGTTTCTAATTTTTTTTTTCAGAACTTTACTGCCTGACTTATTTAAGCAAGATAAGCAGGATTTTTTTCCTGAACCCACCAGAAGTATAAAATAAATTCCTGAATATGCTTTTAAGCAAAAACAAACATAAAAACTAATAATCAGAAAACCATTCTGACACACAAGATTTCCTCTTCCACACTAGTTGTCAAGCAGCTAGAGAAAGAACCCTGTACTGCATATCTTTCATTTCACATGCACCATAGTTTTAGCACGGGGCTTTTTGCTGTTCCCACTAAAGGCTGACAGGTTTTGTTCATGTTTTCAGTGGGCATGGGCTTCAATCTGAGGTCAGCATTTAGACATCAAAAGACAATTTAAAGAATGTATGGAATTTGTACTAATAAAACCACCAAGGACTCAAAAGAAATAAAAATAACTTTTTAAATTATTTTCATTACAATTTATTACTGCACTACGACAAAGCTTGGGGGGGGTGGGGGGAGGAAGGGGAGGTCTTTACCCCAGTGCCCAGATTTACAGTTTAGTGAAATGTGAAACAGCCCTCCCAAAAAAGTGCAAAAATAATGGTGAGGCAAAATTAATTAACCAGCAGAATCACAGGAATTTTTCAACTTGGTGTCTCCATGCATGGAAAAATTAGTCTTGGATACAAGTATATAATGGGACAATTTCAAATGTCTCCTTTTCTTGTTTCATCACATTAATACTTCATACTGAGCAAAATTAAATATCACACACATTTATATCAACTATATTTTAACACAGATTAGTATCTCACAAGGATCCCCAATTTGAGAAGAAGGTAGGATGTACCTTGACTGGTACATAACAAGAAGCAGTAAGATGAATCTACACTGAGCTATATACTGCAACAATTCTCACAAGTATTGCTATGAATGCAGAAGCCACTCACTCTTGAAGGCAACAGGAGGGTTGTAAAGAAAAGATCATCTGAAGTACGTATTGTGCATATCTTGACAACTTAAAAAGAAACAAAAGGTACTCAGGCCCAGTCTGATGTGGAGTTTATCTTTTGAGTCTAATTCATATGTGTTCAGAATTTATGGCAAAGGCTATGAAGATGATTAGGGGACTAGAACATCTCTCTTATGAGGAGAGGCTGAGGGACTTGGGTCTTTTTAGTCTGGAGAAGACTGAGGGGGGATCTGATCAATGCCTACAAATACTTAAAGGGTGCACGTCAAGAGATGAGGCCAGTCTTTTTCCAGTGGTGCGCAGTGACAGCACAAGAGGTAATGGGCCCAAACTTGTACATAAAATGTTCCATCTAAACATGAGGAGGAACTTCTTCACTTTGAGGGTGGCAGAGCACTGGAACAGGCTGCCCAGAGTGGTGGTGGTGTCTGCATCTCTGGAGACATTCAAAACCCGGCTGGACATGTTCCTGTACAACCTGCTCTAGGTGGACCTGCTCTGGCAGTGGGGTTGGACTAGATGATCTCCAGAGGTCCCTTCCAATCCTGTATCATTCTGTGATTCTGCGATTCTGTAATTCAAGGTGAAGCTCCCATGTCTACCTACTACATCAGTGACTATTGGTTAAACCACTAATCCATTACTTACAAATTCGTGGTTTATCTCTGCATCAAAATCAACAATAAAGAGAAGTAATCCTTCTGCAATTTCCTGGAGAGCCTCCTATGCCCAGGGAAAAGTGAGTATGGGATTGAGTGGGCTCTGCATCTGAAAATGAATGATTTGAATGTGTGTATACATTCATTTATTTACTAAAGAGCAGAGAGAGAATCATCAAATTGCTCCCCCTCAGAAATATGCTTGTCACAATCCTTCTCCTAAAAAAGCACCATAATCTACATTAAAAAAAAAAAAAAAGCAGATGCTCATTCAGCTAATGGGTGACCTGCTCCTGGCAATTCATTGAACTGTACAAGAAAGACTAGCACAAGAAGGGGAAGCACTAGGGAAGACTAGCATGGAAGGGGAGTAATAAAAGATATTTTTTTCTATTCCTTGCCTACAGGGTCTGTCGAGGGCAGACAGTTGCTGCACTCAGACACCTGTGTTTTATTCTTTTGGACTGACCCATGGCAGTGGTAAGGGGCAGGTTTTTGAGCGCTCAAACACATGGGCTCTGCTCACATGCTTCACAGCCGCGTGTCATACTCCAAAGGCTCATCTGCACCATCAGCTTCTCCGGTGCTTGTCTCCATTTCTATTTCAAAGGCTGGACCAACCCTTTCCACCGTGTAGTCACTTCTCAAATCTATGGCAAGAAAATAAATGCAATGATGCATCCAAGTAAATGTTTGAAAAGCACATACACCCTAGGCAGCGTCCAACACAGTGACTCGTGGCAAACAGTTAGCTATTTCCAGGGGGAAGAACATCTGCATCAGGGCAAACCAGAGCGAGGGAGATGAGAGCCCTGGGGGGATCCAAAATGGTGTGAGCTGATACGAATGAACCTTCCCTGACTGCATTCATTCAGCTTATTTTCCCCTCTATTATCTCTAGCTTCCACAGACACAAATATTCAAGAACAATAATACTGTAGTTTCTGTTTCAGAATCAAACAGCACTTATTATTCCATGTAGGCAGTGAAAGGAAGGAGCTTTCAGCTATAAAAAAATAGGTGGGTGGAAATTCATCCAGAATAGCAATCTATTTTGGCTTTGAGTCTTTTAAATCTGCCCCACATCAAACAAAAACACATTTTATCAAATCTAACACGAACAACAGGCAATCCAACTTAAGCAAAGTAAGGCCTGCAGTGTATAGGACCCTATCCCAGAGCCAGGAAACCTCCCGTGAGTTTTTTGCCAGCTAATACATTGCCAATTTTATATCGTTACTCTTTCTCTAATTCTAAAATTTATTGCTCATGCTATCTGTAGTGATGACCCTGGAAAAATGAGCTACTATTTTGCAAAGCAAAGGAAACAATTAAATGGGTAGAAGTTTTCGTGCTGAATTCTAGCATCAGGTTCATAGGCTCCAATCACTACACAATTGCTGGGCAAAAGAGCTAGGTAAAAGTATTCTCATATCTGCCTTTATACAGAGAGAGCGTGCCTGCTATGATCTCTCAGCTCAATAGGATTTCGGTTCTTGTCTTTATAGCACACCTAGGCCTTTGCTTCCTTGCACTTAAAAAGTTATACATAGATTCAAAATTAATCTTTACTTTGCATACCTGGAAGTTTCAGCCTCCTGCAGCAAGAGTTACAACGATGCTTTGAGATGAAGTTTCTTATTGCACCTTCTCCTAGGTTTGCTGGTCCAAATACCATCTTTCCAGATCTAAAAGAAATATTATTAAATAATCAATGAACACAAAATAAAACAGTTGTAGGGGAGGGAGATGATAATGTTTTCTGTTTTTTAAATGAGCGATGCTAGCCCTTTGTATAAAGACATTTAAAGTCTAGCGTACATCACAAGTTTCTTAGCTCAGGGACAAGAAAACTGCCAATTCTGGTAAAGTATTAGCCTACATATAATCCACACTACTTTCCTTCCTGCTGCATCTAAGAGATGCTCTAAAGGGAGACAGGACAGACACAGCAATTCCTACTGAAATGCTCAAACAAAATTTGGGCACAGTGACATTTAGGTGACACACGCCAGAATCTGAGTGACTCTGACGCAGCCCCTGCTCATTCTCATCAAGCAAATGGTTTGGTTCCAGTAGGCACCTGGGAACAAACCATAGCTAGCAAGGACTTACTTTTACCTTATTTAAGAACAGAAAGCCAAAAGCAAGCAAAGCCCTAGTCACATCAATATGCAGCACAGAAAAAAACCGCAGTATGCTGTTGACAAGCAAGGCTTTAAAATTTATTGGCTTCTTCCTATGCTCATTTCCATGTGTCTGCACTCAGGCCAATTCAGCAATGTTACTAGGGGATCCATTTGTGGAAGTGTATTGCATATTCTGAATGAAGCTGACACAATTACAAACAGAGCCAAGCTATATCCAGACATGTATTAGAAGTACCACATAATTATAATAGATTCTTAATGTAGTCTGAAAGACCAGTGTTCATTAATTTTAATATTGCACCACCATTACTCCTAAGAATTTAATTGACATTCTAGACATCATGGAACACAGCACACAAGAAACACTTCCAAAGAAACTTACGAATGCTAGTATTTTATTTTAATGATATGCAGAGTGGAAACAACACATTTTAAAATCTGAAATCAATTACAGCTCTGGAAAGCTATAGAAAAAGATTTTAACTCTCTCAAATCTATCTGTAATCCACAATAACAAAATATATTGTCTCTAAAGAAAGCAGTTTTCAAATATGACACTCACCTTTCACACAGGAAAAAAGCAATGATCAGCCAAAACTACTATACAAAGCTTAGTATGTCTCTAATTTCTGGCAGACACTAAAGACTACCTGTCTCCTGGATCGTCTGAATGACTCATCTAATCAGCCTTTACTGCAAATTAGTACATCAAACGAGGCAAGAAGTGAAATACTACTTATGTGACATATAGACAGCTTAAATGACATGATGCTATGTAGCCATTTCTATCCATTGGTATAATCTATAAAACGCCAGTAAGAATAGAACATACATAAGTATTTTTTGGGGGGCAGGCATAGGAAATTGAGAAGACTTCATTAACTCCAGGGCTACAGAACTAGTCTGATACTTCCTCTGACCTAAGCATTACTTCATGCAATGCGCAGCAAATAGCACAAGACAGACTGATAATTTTCTCACTGTTGTGAGATAAACAAGGATACTGTGTGCAACATCTGTGAACCCTTCTCTCTACTCAGCACTGGCAATGGTTCAAGAGGAATACTGCATTTAAATTTGAAAAACTATTTCAAGAAATATGGGAATAAATTGGGAAAACAATAAGAATGACCAGCAGTCTCTAAATCAGGACATGCATGAAAAGACTAGGGTATAGCCTAAAAAGAAAGAAAAGAAATTGAAAGAAAAGATGGTGACTATCTTTGAGCTTGTTGAATTTTTTTTCTCTGTGTCAACAGTAGATAGGACAAGAAAGAAACTTTTCAAGAAAGAAATCAGGAAAAATCTTTCAGACAGTAATGATAGCAAACTATTGAAAACAAATGGTCTGGGAAGTTTTTAAGGTCATTCTTGGAAGATCTTAAGACTTGTCTGTACAAGACTTGTAAAGCCAGGAATGAACTGGTGCAGAAGAAGAACCAGCTGAACTCTCCTGGCTTTTGTGTTTCCCAAGCAGGTGCATTAATGTGAGCTAATGGGCTTAAAAAAAACCAAAACATGATCTTCCTTTTGTGCAGAACCTTACCTAATAGTTATGCTCCATAAATGCCAGGTTCTGCCAGACTGGTCCTGGCCAGCAGGCGGCTAACACAAACTGTGCTGATGCAAAGTGTGCTCCTTATAGTCCAGAGCTACAAATGCTCAAATCAGACAATAAGACATTTACAGGGCTTTAGTGATGGAAGGTAAAGGATTGTGGGGGGCTTCATGGTGAGTAGCGTCTTTCCATGGAGATGTCCGAGTCATTATTCAGGATTTTTTTTTTAGATTTAGCTTCCAGTCTGCCCGTTTCAGTTGTGCAGGTTTCTAAAGCAGAAGCTCAGTTCATGCAGATGTTTTGTCTACTGGCAGCAATTCAACTGTAAATTGTTTGTCTGGAAGTGCATAGCTTGGTAAATATTCTTTAGATTTCTTCTTCAAAACACATACTAATGAGTAGCTTCAGAGAACATGGACTCCACTTGTTACTAAACCTTTCAGTTCGTCACTATCTGCTTGAAAGCTTTCAAAAAGGAGAGTAAGAGACGACTCCTTTTCACATTTGTAATGAGATTTTTGACTGCCGGCGCCCTTTTTCTCACCTCTCTCAGCAGGCCTAATGTATCAGTTCTTTCCAATTTGAAACTCAGCCCACCATTTTCCTCAACTTTGAATCTGCTATACAGACACTCTGTACCTAGTGTCTGTGAAAGCTTTACCTGCATGGATGATGTTGTGGATTTGGTAAGTAATACATGCTAAAAAGAGCATCCAGAGTACTACTTATGAGGTAATTAAGGGAAATCTTTTCGTGAACATTATACCTGCATCACTTTATCATTTCATACATCCTATGCAGTGTACATGGCTAGATCTTTAATTGATGTTAAACGTTGATTTACATCAGCTCAGGATCTGTCCAAGATGTCACAGTATCAGGCATACTTTCTAAACAGATCTGTTATTTTTTGTCCTGGTACTGCATGCAAAACCAAGACACAATGCACTATCACAGAGCTAGAGGTCACATTTTGCCATTACGAAGTCCATTTCAAGACAGCATGCAGGATGCATGAAAGAAAAGACTCATTACAAGATAATGACATGAGCCACTAAATCAATGGAATTAAAGACGCAAAACATAAATAATTTAACTATAAGTAGTGCTACAATTTGAATCAGCCCTGTCAGTCAGATGCCATCTATTATCTCACAGGCTTCTAAGAGAACGTGAGCTCAAAGCAACTTTTGAGGCAGTGCACCGGTTTTGATTAAGTATCATATTTACAAATGAAAACTTAAAACAAATCTTCCTACTGCCAGAAACGTTCCTCTTGTGAGCAAATGAAGGTTAGAGCAAAGACAGTGCTTTTACATTGTTATTGTTACTACTATTTCAGAAAGTGTTTCTTCGAATTGGGTATCTGCTAGCTGCTTACAGTATCCATCCACATTTCACTGCCTTATTCCTTTAGATCCCTGAGTCAAAACAATATAGTTTCAAAACTTGCTGTTCTGAAGATTTCCCTGAATGTAAGAAAATCAAGTTGGTTTTAGATTAATTAATCAACACTTGCTCTTTAACTAGGACTTGACTGTTTTGCAGGTGATAAAAAAACAAAACAACAAAAAGTTCTGAAAATAAGACGTGTGATCAAATTTTAGTAGCCATGACAAAATTATTTAATTGCAAAAATAATCCAAAAGGACACTAATAAATCTAAGCTTCAAGATAATGTAGATAAATATTTTTCCTATTTTAAAGAGGATAAGCTGAGTTGCCATGTGAAGTACTGTGGTCAATGACTGGTCACAGTCTTCAGTAATAACTATTACAGTTTATGCTACCACTGATACAAAAAATCCACTTAAATAGTAGCAAACCAGACTTTTATACATGTGTAGCAATATCTTAAAAATGTTTGCTAAAATCTAGTGAACAACTACACAATTGACCTCTCTGCCTGTCTATCCTAAGCTATCCTTGTGCTTTTGTTATGGTCCTATGACCTACTTAAGGCAAAGACTGTCACTGTGTGGTCCTCAGCATATTTTTGATGTTGCTTCCAAAATAAATATTATATGGCCAATAAACCTACATTCATAATTAAACACTCATACAACATGAACACAGTCATTTATTGCTAATCATATTAATGAAATATTAATAACAGTCCCAGAACCAAGAACCTGCCTCCAAAATAAACTTGTTCTGAGTTCTAGGCAAATCATCTGATATTTCTATAGTTAATTGCTCTTTGTTTTAAATCAGACTATTCATATTTATACCTTGGTTCCTTCCAAACATGAAACACTCCTTCAATCAGATGACATGAGCTGAGCAAGAGGGAGGCAAGATGAGCACAAGACAGTGGAGGGACAGGGATGCCAGGGAACAGTTGGAGAGATCTGCGGGTTTAGGAGGACTACCCAGAGAAGACAACCCTACAGGTCAGCAACCATCAACACCACTGCTTCCCCTCTCATTACAGCAAATACCAGCAAGGAGCAAGGTCATAAGATGGGAGAACAGCCATTGTTCTGATTCTGAAATCTGATGCATTAAGGCAGACTTCTATTTCTGTGTAGTCCCTCTGATTTTTGTAACTTTCAACATACGATTTACCGTGTATCATGGTTCTGCAGCTGTAACCTGTGGTATGCTTAAATGCACCACTAGGACCTATCAGAAAGATCAGAGACCCAGAGGCCCTCTCCTCATCCTCTTAAGCCACTGTGGCCCCATATACTCCCATGAAACAGTGCCCCACCAGGCACTGGACCTACCAAACTGGACTACCACATTTAAGTTACTGATGACTTCCTTTGGTGCATATTTGTGAAGAGATTTACAGGGTCTTCCATCTCCCATTCCTGCTCTCCCTTCATAGCCCTGGAAAACTCCTGTGCTCCCAGCACAACACCACAGACTTTCCCCATCTTCATACACCGCTCCCCATGTGTTGGGAGCTGGGACACTTACAGCCCCATAAGTCCACAGTCCTCCAAAGCACAGGAGCACGTAATACCTCCATTTAACCCAAATACCATGCAAAAATAATTAAATCTCTCACAAAAAAAAAAAAAAAACAAAAACAAACAAACAAACAAAAAAAACCAACCATAAAAAACACCCTAAATATACAGACTGTTGGCAGAATGTCTGAAGTGAATGCTAATTTCATCAGAAAGAAACCTACTTTTTGTCTTCAGGTTTAATCACAGATGGATCTGTAAGGTTTTCCCCGACACCTACAACAAAATCAACAGTGTGTGTTACAAAGGAAGGTAGTCACGATATCATAATCTGGCATTTAACAAAAAAGTAATTATCCATTTTCTTTGTAAATCATAAAGTGTCACAGTTAACATGGTCATGAGTTAAAAAGAAAATGCTTTGAGTATAAAAATCTGTTAAGTATTGGCAAACGTATAAAGTTCTTATTACAGTCCTGACTTAGCTGCTTTGAGGTTTATTTATACATAGATGGAAGGTTTATGCAAATGCACTAAATATTACACTGAAGCTCAACTAAGCAAAATGTGACCAACCATAAGACTGCTATTTAAGTTAAAGATATTAATCAGATGTGAATCTTACTGATATCAATAGGTCTACTCTCAGATACGTGTTGTCTTCAAGGTAACAAACACAAAAAGCCACAGCTTTAAGTTTTGCAAATGCTTGGGTCTGTTATTCCTTTTTTTCTTCTGGACAGCCAGGGAAAAATACTGAATAAATAAATTGATTATGATACTTGAATGCTGATACCTATGTTGCAGTTTTCCCCAAACTGATGACATACTACCATTTTACGAAAAAGCTCTTTTCTCACCTCTGAGGAAACGGTTGTGCTTTTACACTCATGAAAAAACTCTACGATCATATGATGTGTGATTATTTTTATTTCAATAGGCCACTGATGGTAAGTTTATATTCTGCAACGAGCACCAGTAAAGACTATGGAAATAGCATATTGTGTTTGAAGGGTATTGCAGTTTGGGGGTATTTCAATGAAAGTCATTTCAGTTGATGTAAATTAGACAAAATATGGGGTATACATATGCGGAGATGGCCCTCTCTACACAGTAATGCTGCTACTTACTACACAGTAAATGCTGATAGAGATTAATCCTATTAGAACTCCAAGGGCAGCAGCACCCTTGGCAGATTAGAGAACTACTAGATAAACACTAGGCCAAAACTAGAGCAGATTTCAGTTTATTTGAAATTGAAACTGAAGCTCCAGTCTTGATGAGATTTACATAGAAGTTTAAATTCTCCATGTTTGAGCCAACACAGTTGGTCTGGAACTGTCGAAAGTTGTATAATAAACCCAAGCAAACTTCAGGCAAATTCTAGTAGGCTACAGTGAAGACACTCTTACTGTATTTTTTTTCATGTGTAGCTAAAACCAAATGAAGGAAAGGATGGAATTATAGGTTTATTTTGCATAATAAGCATGTCTTTTTGTAATTCACAGCTTCTGGATGCTGTAAAATGTAAATATGTTAAGTCTCTGTCTACCCATACACATTTCCCTTGACAGAAATGACAAACAATGGTGTTTATACTGTTTGATGGGTGCTGTTCATCTTCTGAACATTGTCAACTGTTTTATCTCTTTAAAATATGCCATGTTCCTACTTACACATGTACAGTAAAGTGATCACATGCTCTTTGAAGGAGTCACCAGACCTTGTGAATAGCATTCAGGCTTGCAGCTTATGTAAACTGCTTACAGATTTATTAAAATGAAAAATAAAAAAATACAGATAGCAGTTCACACTTCTGACAGATATACACATACATTAAGAGTGCATATATACACAGGTACGTTTGACTCTCTGTATTATTTATATATCTTAATAAAAATACCTTAACTGTAGAGTGTTTTTTTGGAGCTGGCTGAAATGTTCTACCTGCTCTTCCGCCCATTCAGCCTAAACATATTTAAAGCCAAATTATTTTTCCATTACACCTACATTAATCCAGAGTGTTTCTCTGGATACTCATGAATCAGTGCTGCACAACAGATATCCAGGGGTTTCTTGAGCTTTGTATGTAAGTGAGAACAGAATTTGGCCCATTCTTCAGTATTAAATTCTCTTTTGAGAGAGGTGCTTTTCATTGAGTTCCAAATGTGATCCCTTGCTAACAGTCACCTTGCAAATCCAGAACAAGGAGCTCCCCACGGGTGTACACATAGGTCCAGTGAGAGAAGGCCAGCATCAGCTCTTCCAGCAAGCTGCTGGGAGTAATCTCGTCTCCGTTGTTGTTGTTGTATTTCCGAAACTCGCCAGTCATGTATTTCTCAATGGTCAGCCACTGGTTTGCTGAATGGCAATAGATGAGGAAAACTTCCAGAAACCTGCAGATAAAAATGCTGTCTATCACGAGCTGGCAAGGTAATGAACATCCTCACAGTCAGCACACGGCATGATACAAAGCAAATACACCAAAAAGGAGGACAAATCTTCCTTAGCTGGAGTGTTTTGAACACCAGGAGGTACTGAATGGCAGACAGCACAAAGTCTTTCTCGGTTTGACAACTCACCAAAAAAAAGGCAATTGATCAGTAAGTACAGTTTATGGACAAACAACATAATCTGATTTACTGCAGCCCACTGTAAATGAGCTATATAAAATATCTTATTTCAATTGCATAAAACAAAATTCTTGCTTAAGTCTAAGAACAGTGTTATAAAGAAGCTTATTTTGCCATCACATGTAGCTATAAAGACAACGTTCAAAGCTGCCTACCTCTCCTCCTGAAAAGTTGATTAACTATCTTAACACTGTCTAAGCAGCAGCTGTTTCAACCCACTATGGAAAAGAAAGCTGCTCTAAACCTGGCACACAGCTAAGAGAAACCTTTGACACCTAATACTTAAAGACAGTGATTTTACCTTGGAGTATAGGGAATAGCATGAGGCTTGATTTGATTGAAGGTATAGATTAACTTCTGGGCAGCCCTTTGCTGTTGGATCTCCTGAAGAAAATAATGTTATAAACATTACTTTCATTTTCAGGAAGACAGGCACCATGAATTTGCCAAAACAAACAAACACATGATTGTATATTTTTTATAAATGGGAGACAGATCTCCCACAAAATCTTTCCCTTTCCAAAAGATAACGTCAAACCACACATCAACCATGCTGAAGACATTCACATGTAAGCAGTATAACATTTAAGGCACATCAGGTTAGACCAGTCAGTGTGCCTTCAGGTCTGAACTCACCCTCAGGCAGAGATGTAACACCGTGCCATCATGAAAGATCTTTTGCCAAGTCTGAACCACCTCTGGCAGAAAAGACTTCACAATAAATACTTGTCCCAACTTCAATACATCATTCTCAGACCATGTACAAATGACCTTCATGGCCCGCCGGAGACCCCCATCCATCTCCTCCCGTGACAAGACTTGGATCATTGCAGCCATACCACGCTGGGACCAGGAAGACATGCTTTTGTCAAGGTTCATAGGCGAACTTTCTTCTAGCCGATAGACCGTCACTTCCTCTCCAGCTTAAATAAAAGGAAGGTTTGTTAGCAGAAATCAAACACTGCAGAAACAGGAAAGAACCACATTTTGATTTTGTATCTTAAAATAACATACCACCTTATATACCCTTGTAAGCCACATGTTAAAAGAGAGCTCTTTTATCATTGCTGTTCCTCTGCGAATGAACAGATCCATCCCAGCCTAAATTTCCACTCCTAACTACATACATTCTGCTTAAGATCTACTGTGGTAACACAAGTCATTCAAAGAACTTGTATTAAGCCTCTAAACAGAGATGAATTTAAGACCCTCTGCACACTTCCACACCAACAATTAAAATTAACAGGAAGTCTACAGTTTTGGTGTTTTAAACTAAGACTTGTCTTTTTCCTAGAAATTCCTATGTTATTTGTACTGCACAAAATTTGAGATGTTCTGCTCCTGCTAGTAACATTTTTCTGAAAGCAGAACAAACCTGGCAAGCTTTAACTCAGTCACTCTGTTTCTCTATATAGTTGTAATAGCATTCTTCTCTTGCAGCCTGAGTGAGACATCATTTGTAAACTAACAGAAAAGTGGAGACTGATTTTTTTAAACCTGGCTTTCCTTCTTGCAACTCACATTATTTGCAATGTTAATTTGTAAGAAACAGGTTTTCACTGGGAAGTGTGGCGAGGTAACTACATCTGCAAAATAGCAAAGAATAGCATAAGGAAGGACAAACTGGATTCAGATTAGTAGATTTCCTCCCCGCTCCCAAGCCTACCTCCACCAGTTAGCACAAATGTAGACGCTGTCAAACACCACAATTTGCGCATATTTCAATTTAAAATAAAGTAACGGAAAAGGCAGTGTCTTACATAAAAGACAGACATTTGAATAAAGATACTATAACTAGACAAATTTTTTAATCTTACATTAATTCTTCATTTTATTATCTTTTGACAATTTAATACCTAGAAAGGTGTCTCCTGGGAGCTTCAAAGATTAGAATGTTCAATATGCTCATAGCTATATTAATTATCTGCAGCAACCTGGTCCCAAGAAATCCTACGATGCTGCAAGTATCAGCAATTAGTTGCTGTGAGACAAAATATTCTACCCATTGAAAAGAAGGCACCTAGATCTCCAGTGTCTAGAGCCAGAGCTTCTGCTGCTGTAAGCCAATACTGCACACTAATTTCAGAACACTTCCAAATGATTTATATATTATTCTCTACCACTCTCCAGTTACAGCACAGTCCTTTTTTCCTTGGTACACTACAGGTCTTCTGAACCAAGTACAGGAGTAATGCCCTTTCAACCAATACCTGGTTTTCTTCTTGATGGGATATCCTCTCTACATATATTTATGTGTGGGGGAGGGGAGAGAGAAATAGGGAGACAATGTAGGTATTAGGGTCAAGGGGAATCTTTTTGCTATCTTCAGATATCCTAATAATAGGCATAGAGAAGATGGAGTTAGATTCATCTCTGAGATCAACAGTAATCACATGAATGCCAACATATACAAGCTACAGAAAGGGGAAGCCCAACAAATACTGGGGAAAATACTAGGTTCACAATGAAGTCTGTCAAACACCAGAAGAGGTTGTCCAGCAAAGCTGAGGAATCTCCATTTATAGACATATTCAAAATGCAATTGGATAGGCTCTCAACAACCTGATCAGAATTGGCCACAGAGGCAGTTAGACAAGATGACCTCCAAAAGTCCCTAAATTACTGCATTACTACAATTCTATCCCAGTACACCTCTTTTAGAAAAGAATTGCTGAAATTAATCCAAGGAAATTTCTCAAACTCAGTCTTTTAAAGATGATGCAACAATTATTTATAAAGCAAAAAACATAACCAGGAAGTTGGTACTCACCAAAGAGCTGGACTGGCGTAAATGGTATGGTCTGAGCAAGTCTCATTAAGTTGTTTCTTTCAACAGCTGCAAACAACATAGATTTCACTACCACACTGAGTAAACAACAAGCTGGCTGAGTTTCAAAAACATCTGTCAGTATTTTACTGTAGTGTACAAAGCCAAGGAGGCTGCAGTGTGATCCTGTGTCAGATCTGAGCACCATTCTACCCAGCTAGTAACTTCCCTTTGCATGCCCATGGTATCTCACAAGTATCAGCTGCCACTCTTTCTCCCGTTCATTGATTCCCTTCACCAAGGAAGCAGGGTCTCTGGGACAAGCCCCTTGCACCCTGGCTAGAAGGACTGCTTCTGCTAAATCTTCATCCTCCTCCTTCCACCATGGGCTGCCACTACTTCCTCTTTCTGCCACCTCCAGTGCAGCAACATTTATGCTGTGCTGAAGCACCTGGGGATTTAACAAGGCATCACAGGAAAATCCAACCTTGCCCTGCACTGAGCACTGCTTCTTCATCTAGGCTCCTCACCAGACATTATCAGTAACTTTATTATATCTCCCTAATTGGTAGGTTATTTCTCAGGCAAACACCTTCAAAACTTCAGAGTGCCAACTAAGTATTTATGGATTTGCTCACACAATGACTCAGTTATCAGAAAGGGGGAGAGAGGTGTGAAGTAAGACACAAGAAGGATAAGACTAGAAAAAAGAGGCAATTTGGATGCTACAGTATTGTCTGCCAAATTTCCCTATTCAATGGCTGAAGACAAAAAAGCATCCAAAGCAGAGAAAGAACCACAGCAGAGCTGCGTATCTCTGCAGAGCAACCAAAAAGCCCTGATGACAGACTCTTCCAAAGCTTGGATGCCATCTGTCATTCTTTTTAAGATTAATTCTCTGAGCATAAATTAATTAGAGATTATTTAGCCAAGAAGGAGAGAACAAAGGGGACCCACAGCATGCCAACCTATGAATTAGGGTCCTCATTTGAGAAGATCTGCATTTCAGACTCCACTTGAAGACTTGTTTACATATTCCAAATTCAGCTGGCACTGGTTAATGTGCCTGAATAGCTTTGGAGCATGGACTGAAAATCAAGGTCCTCATTTTATGCCTCACTAGGAACATGCTCTAGTCACAAAATTAGTGCATCCTAGGGATAAGAATGCAAACAGGGGAGCTGCCAGACCTGTGCCATCATTGAGACCCTGCCAGTACTCACTCTAGAGCCTCCAGGAGCAATGTGAAGTGGACTTGCACCAGCTGCTGAACTTGGGTCAAAACTCAAGTTCTTTTGGGTGTGCAGAGAAGCAGGACTACACAACATGATAGCAAAAATAATGCATAAACAGTATGTGGTGCAGGATTTTAGTACCAAACTTTTGGGCTTCGTTGGCTAAATTCTACCCAGATCTTCCTGAGTTAAAAAAACCCTACGCTGGAAACCTTGTGTGATGTTTGTCAACTCATTATGGAAACCACTCTCATCTGTGCTAAAAAGTCCTACCTAATCTCAAACAGCATGCCTGATGAGAGACAAATTAATCACTGCAACAATACCACGATGTCAGAGAAGTTACTCCTGTACACTGATTACAAACCAGGAAGCGTTATTCCCAGTGAAAACAGCATAGTTTTTTGAACTCCAGAAGGCTGCTAATGCTTCTGGTTTACCCTAGGCTTCCCTTTAAAGGAGGCCAAGTAATGTAGGCAACAGAGACATCTACTGGCAAGCTCTGCTCATTCTCCTCCGGGAAAAACTGAAATCCAAGCCTTGTGGGAAAATCTGTGCATACTCAGTTCAGGAAAAGGTAGGACTTCAGGCAATTAGCATTCAAATCATTTATTCCTTGCCATTTCCAGAAGTTCATAGGTATATAAACACAGATTAAGTAGTACAGGCCCAATTAACTGAAGAACCCAATTCCAAAAAGTACAAAGGAGGATGTAGGAGGTGTGAGGGGAAGTGACAGCTATAAACAAATGACTATCTCTTCTGCCCTTGCCCCCCTCTCCCCTCCCGAAATTGGAGCTCTGATCATTGTTTCCACTGGTATTTTGAAAGCGATGATCTACATTCTGCTCTGGATTTGCCAGCAATACCCAGAATGGAGCAATTAGCAGCAAGAAAATAATTCATTATTTCCTCACTGGAGTGTTAGGCATGAATTAATACAGAACCTTCTTAGCAGCGGGCAACTGTGCAATTCTTCAAAATGAAAATATCACAGGATGACAAGGGATGAACTAACGTTCTTTTTAATTTGTTAAATTACTCAGCTATCATTCTGGTGCCTCTTGCTTACCTGAGTAGTGATGATGCAGATCTTGAGATGTTTTCAAGCAGGCAAAGATATCTGAAATAATGTTTAAAGGATCATTATGTTAATTATTATAGCAGAGATAAATGCATGATTTTTGAATTCCTTCCATCCCAGAGTTTCTCATGAAACAGATTAATCAGAATTACTGTCTCAGCATTCTAGAGAGGAAAATTACTAATAGGCTTTAACTATGTTATAATGTACAATATATCGGCAGATTTCAGTCATCAGGGTAATATAGCCAGATGACTTATTTATTCAGGAAAATGGTGGGAAACTTGTGATATTAACCTCAAGGACACATAGCTTCTCTAAGCCAATTACACCTCTGGGATATTAAAAGCACTTTGCTGTCCATCATGCTTCACAGCCTCCCTAAGGCATGATTTTTCCAATTCCATCCTCAGTCATTAAGCATTCCATTAACTATATACTATTACACCAAAGTCATAATAACACTGTCCCACTAACCCACAGCATCTAAAATCCTGTCAAAATATAAACAGACAAACAATTTCTGTGGTTACTTAACAGAGGTTTCTGTTGTTATTTAACAGGCACAGACAGATCAAATTTAGTCCAAAAATCTTCGTTTTATGAAAAGTCTTTTTAATAAAACCAAGACTAATGAGCATGTTTCCACTAATTAGATGAAATCACTTTGTTCCATTGGAAAACAATCCTTGAAAATGCCAGATTTCAGAAAATATGTATATTGTACTACTTTTAATTCTGAAAAATTATATAAGCAAAACTGAACCTTCATCAAAATATTTGTTTTATTCTTGGTGTATCTTATTTGCTTATGTTCCCTTTTCTGGTGAAAGAGATCCTAAATAAAAAACATAAATAGAAGTTGGGGTATGGGCCAGCATTTCTACCGAGTGCCCTTGGTGAGTCAAGGTCCCTTCTGCTCTCTTTCTTCCCAGACCCAGCTAGTTTTGTTGCATTTCACATGTTCTAAAACAACAAACATGAAAAGGGGAATGGGGGCTGAGTCTTTCCTTTTGAGGACAGGAGAAGCGGATTTTCATCAAAGGAATGGTGCACTCTAAAGAGTAGACCCACAACTCACTACGCCTGCAGCAGTGTGCTTCAGCACTGCGGCGTTTTGTGCACAGCTGGACCCAGAAAGAGCAGCACTTGAAGGGCAGATAAGTCTAAGAGCGACTCATTTCTGCGTCACAGCTAGACTCAAGGAGAGGTAGATGCCCAGCTGCTGAGCCTCTTACAGCTATATGGCACGCCTGGAAAACTGGAAGATAGACTAACAAGCAACAAGTGAAGTTGACTAGCACTCTGCTTTTGTGGAGTGGAGTAAAGTAATTCCTCACTATAACCTTGAATTGGCTATTTCATAATAAATTCAATCCTTCACTGACTTCATAATTTCAGGGAAACCACACAAACAGAGGAATTACACCAAACTGCAATTTGAAAAACCAAGCGTATATTGAAAATTTTATATCACAATCTGTTCTCGGGTATACACCCTGCTTTAACTCAGGATGTCTCTTAGACTGACAGGGATGAAAGCAGCACCATCATCTTAAAGAGTTTCTTCCTACTGAAAATGACAACATTACTGGGCAGACTAGAATAAAAATACATATTTTTTATTTTAAGATTTTGCAGTTATCCTGAGGAAAACACGTCCTCATAGAAATATCTTTCACTGAAAAGTACAAATTAATAACTAACATATGAAAAAATAGCTGAACATTTTCCTATAACCCCCCAACTATAGTAAATTAACTTATTTTTTGATTTTGTACTTCAGAATTGTCAAAGTGTGATTTGCAGATTGGAATTAAAGTGAGTGACAAGCAGCCAAAAACTTACTGTCAGTTTCCTCTGAAGTTCTCAACCTGTTTAAAAGCAAATATGTGATATTTTACTGCAAAATTTCCGTCATTAACCTAACACTGGTACATATCAAGAGATCTGGTCTGCGTAAAGGCAAAACTCTCAAAGGTTTCATCAGCAATCATAAAACAAAATAACCCCCAGTGCAACTTTGTTCATTGGAAGAATCAGCAAGTAATCTTCAGTTACCTAAGAAGAGCAACATTTTTCTGCATGTTTCCTTTTCTGCTTTACATTCAGCTGCTCTTACGGTTCTGCACTGCTGTTTATATCATTTACACTGCAGTTATAGTATCAGTTAAAGACCACTTCAGCCACACACACAATTGTTTGCTTTTCAATCAATGCTGAGATGTACTCAGAGCTACATAAGCCATTAGCATTACTTGCACAAAACCAGACTTTTTAAACTGGTGGTCCTTTGGATTAGCAAGGCTGCAGAAAGACTACAGCATCAGCGTTAATGTTAAAGCAGTCTTTGTTACAGAAGACAGTGGATGTGATACACTTCACAGACCAGAGAAATCCCACCGAGGACAGCAGACTAAGTGACAGAATCAGGCCACGCAAAGGCCTGTAAGTCCTGCTAGTAAGTATGCAGTTTGTCTACTGTCTATAAATGACTAGGTAAAAGAAAAAAGAAACAAAACAACAACCAACCACGGGATAGGTAAAAAACACAGCATCTTTCTTCATCTTCCCATGGTGAAATCACATGGGATGTGACAGCTTTCGAGTGCCTTTTATTTATTACATCCACATTGTTACTTAGTAAGAGACATATAAAAGTAATTGAGGGAAATAAAAAAGGAAAAGGAATATAGAGACAGCACTGCACATGGAAAAAATACCACCAATATTATGACAATGATCAATCAAGCTGGGGAAAAAAAATCAAAAAACCCACAATAAAATTGAAAACCGTATTGAAATCACTATACTTTCACTAAATAGAATCAAAACTTAATAACTATTGAAAACCCATTAAGAAAGCCACGCAAAATATTTTGTAAATGTGCAGACTCAGTATGAAAGAGATTAATCAGAGAGTGGGAGAAGCTTCCAGGAGCTGCTAGCATTTTAATTATTAAAAAAGGAAACATGCAATTTGCGCAGCAAAAGCAAATGCAACTTTTCATGCTCACTAGATTGGAATAATGGCTAGTTAAAGATGCTATGGTGATCATAGTGATTGAATTAGAAAATTGAATTACTGTTAGAATAAAAAGGGGTGTCTATTTCACCTAAAATTATACACTTTGTTTAAATGGATCTCCCTTATCTCCATTAATAAAGCTTCATTTACAGAAACTTAAACAGATTGAATTGCTTTAACTCTTCACATAAATTTCTCATCCTAAGTACAGTGCAGAACTGAAGTGGAAACCTGCAGAAAGTACAGAAGTGTCTTTCTGAAAGCATGTGATGAATACTAATACTAATAATACATACGAGGAGTTTTGGTTCAGGTTACTTTTCTTGGTGGTTCCAAACATGCTGTTACTCAAATCCTGTAAAGAAGAGAGATACTTTTAGTGGTAAAACCTGCACATCACCATCATATACACACCGCAAAACACAAAAAGATAGAATCTTGAAAACACTTATTGATATGCTTATTGTTAGCATGAATAATGACACTGACAAGCAGGTGAATCACAGCATTGCCATACCTATACTAAAATGGAACTAACCTGCTCACATTACAGTTTTTTATTTGTATCACGTATTTTCCAGGTCTTATAGTTAAAGAAATACTCAAATAGTCTTTTAAATTTTCAGCCATATTGGGGAAAATTGGGCCAACCGGGTTCTCCTAATGTGTTAGTCAGAAATGGGATTATTCTTCCAAATAGTAGTCAGGCAGATTTCAATCCTCAAAAGAAATAGAGCCCCCACAAAAAGTTCAATTTACCTTTAAGCTTTGTTGTCTTTAACTAAAATTCAGCTTTGAATATTATCTGAAATTTAACTCACCATTTTTTTTATTTCACTAGTATTTTCACCTTGTAGCTTGCTTTCCAGATGAAAAAATCTTTAACAAAACCAAAACTTTCCTTCACACACCCTTGCTCTGTTCCCTGCTACCCATCAGGAAGGATTTCTGAACCACTGGTGTTCAATGGGTAAATCTGAGAAGGACCACTTAAGGAAAAATACAATCCTTTAAAATATATCATACTCCAAGCAGAACAGTTGGATGCATAAACATTGTTACATCTCAGCAATAAATATAAACTCTCATAACCCAGACAGGACTTAAGGACAGGCATAGCAACTCATTGGGTCTTGGAGGCTGTATCTTGAAAGACTAAATAATTTGAAGTTGACGTTCTGGAAGTGACTAGTTTCAGCCTAACTCCAATCCTGCCATAATCAGTGGAATTCTTCTGAGAACTTTAAAAATCTCACCCTTGAGTTTTACCCAAGACATCTTAATATGAGTTTTGAAGCACCAGAATACTTGGTCCCTTCACATGGTTTTCCTGATTGTACCTTTATTTTGCTTGTCTGAACCTGTGTTTCACATTTCAAAGATTTATTGATTTAAACTCCAAGCTCAGGTTTTACAGAATACAAAAACAGTAAATTTATTTCTATTTCTCTTTCTCTCTCCACTCTTTCATACAAAAATCTGTCATTTTTAAAATTTAGATTCAAGCTCCCTTCCTTGGTATTTGTGATTCAAATTCTACAGCACTCAGAACAGCAGAGCTGAAACTACCTAGTTTATTTTTATTCCTTAAGGAGAAAAAAAAAAGGCAACTTGTAGCATTTACAGTGAAAAATAAGATAGGCTTATGAAGATCACCATTTTAATAATCAAAAGTGCTGTAAGTAAAACAGGAAAGGAAGGGTGCTGTTGAAAAAGCAAGAGGAAAGGATTATTTCACAGTTCCTCTTCTTAATTCATTCTTTGTTAATTTCCTTTCATACCTCTGAGATACCCCTATACAGTGTAGTGAAAGACACATTTTCTTCCATTCGCTTCACCACTTTAAAACAGATAGAAGTTTCCATAACTAAGATTCCTGCCCCTGGTTTTCAGGAAATATAAACTGGTCTATCTCCATCAAAGTCAATGAGCCTAGGCAGAGGATCTTTACATTATGAAGCTGAAAATTAATTTTGAAAAATAATAAGATTTGGTGTTTATAAGCCAGTGGTTAAGAAATCTAAGCTTTGCATTATTACAAATATTTGAATACCACTTTGCAAGAAATAACTATCTCCGGTGACAGATTAAAAGCAACGTAGCTATCTTTCCAAAATTTACTTCACTCTGCTAACCAATTCTGTCCACAGTTTCAAGACGAAGTTGTGTGCTCACTCGTTGGCTAATGAAACATCAACACACGTGTCATTTCTGACCAACCTTTTCACACTCAGAACCATTCTGTGATTCAATAATTTAATATCCTACTTCAATAACCTTAATAGAGTGTTAACAGCTGTTAAATTATTCATTTACTCGCACACATGCGCTGTGCCAGCAGACAACAAAGTTCCTCATCTCTCAAGAGGTATTTCACAACAAAGAACCTATAGGGCAAGTCCAAAGACATCAGTAGAGCTACCCTGGGCTCATCCCAGCCAAAAAACTGTGGACTAGGAGTTGTAATCTTGGGTCTTACCTCTCGAGAATGCCTCAGATAATCACAGAATGGTATGGTATGCCTACCGATGTCTTGATTTTTCATTTTCTGGTGCATGTAACTGAGACGTTCCAAACCTAGCCGAAAGAGCAGGCGTCAGCTATTTCCAGAATATAAATGAACAGCTCTACTGCTAGAAACCAAACACCTGTACAGTGCTATAAAATAAACACCTATATACCATATTACCCCAGCCAACATGTAATGGGCTATAAAAACAATAACAGAATTTCACACGGTTAAAACGGACTGTTTCCATTCTCTGTCAGCAGATTTCAGAGGAGCACAGCCCTTCTCAGCTTCCAGTGCTGTGCTGAGTCACAGCATTCCCTGGTCCTTCTCCCAGCACCCTGCAGAATGAAGCCAGTGAGGCACAACACAGCAAAGCTGAAAGATAAGATGAACTACGCAAAGGATGTCTGAGAATGAAAGAGCTGGAGAATTACTAAAAGAAGAGTAAGAATGCTATTCCCTTTTCATTTCAATAGAGATGATATAGAATTCATTTCTTCCCTTTGGAGGATGTGTTTCTGAGCAATGAGTGATGAATAATATATGCAGAGGATCTGCCAGCAGATACAGTATCACAGCACTGCCTGTGAGTGTAAATGCCCTTAGAAATTCACGAGAGAGTTTATTTTTGCAATTAGCCAGTATGCCACTCTAGAAGACACCTCAGGAGAGGAGACAAGGATATCATCCTCCTTGCTTCCCTCTTATTCCTGAGGATTAGTACTCTACTGTCTCCCATGCGAGACAGGCAGCACTCCCAGAAAGACTTAACTGACTTTCCATCCAACCTATATCCCTTTTGCCTCTGCAATGATGCAGCAAATAACCAAGTCATGTGTGCCTGCAACATAATTCTAATTCTGTAAAAAATGCGGTCAAAGCAGTGGATGACATTTTGAATTTGTGAACTTTTATTTACTGCTTCTTTTTAAAAGCTTTTCTGCATTTTCACCGTCTGCAAAATATCACATACTTAGCTGACTGAAATTAGACACAGTGAGCCAGTTCTTGCTGTGTTTCTCTTGCTCATCCCAGACATTGATCTCTGCAGGCTCTGAGCTCACTTGGGTGTTCTGGGGACAATCATCCACTTTAATCACCTGGCAAGACACAGACAAAATGACACTCGATTTATAAGATGACTAGCACCTCTGCAGTTCCTCTGACAGCCTATGATGCGGCCTTTCAGAGTATCACTGAAAAGCCAATAACTGAAATTACTCCCAAATGAGAAACAGATTTTCCCATTTTTATTACAAGTTGCAGATGACACATTTCTTTTGTGTAGTAAATACTACTGAAGAAAGATCTAGCACTGTAGCTTTTTAAAATAAAGTTTGAAGTCCCTCAGAATACCTTCAGAGGTATTAGGTCTCAAAGTTCAAGTCTAAGATCTGTTTCTGAGCTGAGCATCTTACGTAAACAAATCAGTCTAGCTTTCATCTCATTAAACAGAGATAACTCCAGCTGACAAATACCCTAGGAATCTCTTTATAACTTTATAAATAGATTCCTATATATGTACGCACATACACAGTTACGAAAGTTGCCCGATATGTATGACATAATCAATATGCTGTCTGCAATGTGCTAAATGTTTAATGGATTCAGAGAAAAGACTGCAGGACCCTAGTACTCAGGAGACATTACCAGGGCTGGCTTGCTTGATTGCAGCTGCACAGCATTTGGATATGGCTCACTATTCCTTCAGTCTAGCCTAGATCATGTGAAGCCTCGTAAAGTCCTCCTGCCAGCTAAAGTGCAAGTACTGATTCCTTTCTGTGTAAAATCACCAACACCCCTGGTATACTAACTAGCAAAGTCCATAGACTTCAACAAGTTCAAAACTGAAATCCCACACATTCAAACAAAAAGGAAATTATACCAAAGCCATACACACACAAAAGACACACCAATTTGTGTGCAGCGTTTTAAATGTATACATTGTCAGCTAAGTCACACTGCAGAACTACTCTAAATGAATGAAAAGACAGCTATGGGCTATGTGATTCTCTTGCATCTGCACATACCGGCACCTGAAGGGGTTTTTGATTCTTCTTTCCTCTCCCAGACTTTCTGTCTCTGTTTTGTTGTTTTGCTTTTGTTGCCTCACTGTGGTGTAGCTCACTGGATCGTAAAGACTCTGTGGGAAAGAGTCAAAAAACACCATTAAGCTACAGAGCTCTTGTTTACTAAGAGAAGATCTGATAAGACTGTGAGTTGGCAGATCTCCAAAGCAAGCTGAGAAAGACTTGTGACACCCAAAGCTAATACTCATGCAGTTCAGTGCAAAGATATGCACCATCACAAGATATAAAACAAGAATGTTATCTGTCATGTCACACTATTCATATTTAAAACTGTAAGATATTTTAACTGTTGGTAAGCAAACTTGGTGGTGGACAGGGAGTGTTTTAAACTGGCTATAAAAATGTATAGCTCTTCATTCTCCATATATCCATCTGACCTATGATACTGCTAATATATCTCTTAGGGATCATGTAATTTATTTTGGCTCCTGTGACTCTTGCCTTGCATCCCCGGGGCAGGTGACTTCCCTGGAGCGAGCACAGTCCCTCTGTCACCTCAGCTGTGTAGCCACAGCCATAGGGATCCCGTGAGATGGGGAGAATCAGGGTGGCTGACACACAGGTGTGGTGAAGCTTGGATACCAGGCACACTTCAGAAATTCCCTCCAGGAATCAGACCCAGCACAAAGAAAATGAAGGAGTAACTCTGGACTCTCTGCTGCTAGTCAACTGCAGCTAGTACCTCCTGGGTGCAAAGGAAATAGTTTCATAATGGCTTGGGCTCCCCAGTAAAAGATACTGTACAGGTGTACTCTTTTATAATTACCACC
Organism: Limosa lapponica baueri; assembly: GCA_002844005.1. NCBI lineage: Eukaryota > Metazoa > Chordata > Aves > Charadriiformes > Scolopacidae > Limosa > Limosa lapponica. The sequence continues at coordinate 83,757 of KZ505787.1, forward strand.
TATGGCCTTGCAGGTTTTCCCACTTTTCTCTTTCTTAGAGGACTGTAAACTGTTGCTCCTGCAGAAGCTCCAGTCCCTCCAGAGTGGGCTGATCCGGAATGAAGTGCTGTGTTTCAGCTTCTTCTGAGAGATGATGCTGCTGTGACGTGATCTGTCAGAGTTGTAGGAGAAGGACTTTGATTCTCTTATTTGGACATGCCTGGGAGGACTACCTGTGCAATTGCAGTCACTGTTATAGGCGGAATGTATGCACAGGGCCTTCTTTTGTTTCTTCCCTGAGCTGAAAACCCCTTTTTCATCACCTTCGGAGAATCCCCAGTTCACATAACCACCTTCAGTTTCTTCCCTGTTGTTGCAGGAGGGTGCTGCACTCTCAAAATCCAGGGATGGCTGGAGACCAAGAGGATGAGCAGCCTCAACAGTATGAGTCTTTTCTGATGGCAAATTAATAACAAAGTCTCTCTGGCTCCATTCATAATCTTCTGGCTCCTTTCCAATGAGGCTGACACTATGCAAGTTTTGCTGCACCACAATGCTACTTTGCAGTTCATCTCTGGCTCCATCATCCCTGTACTTAGCAGGAGTGCTAAAAAAGGACAAATTTAAGGTGACATCCTCAGAGAGAGACCCTCCCTGATGGTCAGGGGGCACCAGCAAAAATTGTCCATATCTAGGGGTTGACTTAGTCTCAGAGGATACTCCCGAAGTGAGTGTGTCACTTTCTGTCTTTCGAGAGCTGTCTTCTACCACCTTGTTACTCTCGGTCCTCAGTACACGGTCTTTGCACTCTGATGGCCACTGACTCCTTACTAAGCTCCGTAAGAGGGAGGGTGGCATGCTGTAGTAGTGATACTTCTTGTCATACAAACATTCCAGGCTGCTCAAGGTTTTGGAATAGAGCGAATTGCTCCAGCTATGGGGCAGTTTCCTACAGGTTCGATGTTTTGTGTCAGCCAGTAAAGCTTCTTCCACCTGCAAGGTGTCTACAGCTGAAAGCACTTTCAGGATGTCCACTGTCAAGGCAGACAGGTCTTGCAAATGTCCTAGCTGGCTGTCCAGTGAGAGTAATGACTCTTTGATATAAAACACCTTCTCATGCACTTCTTTAAGTTGCAGAAACATCTCCTCCACTCTAGGTGGAAAAAGAAAAGATAATTAAAATACCATAATACAGATCTTCACAGATCTTCAGTTTGTCAGATGATAAAGGAAGCCATTAACACATTTCAAAAAGCCAGTGTTTCAAAGAACCATTTTGGTTTTTTTCACTGGTGACTTCCATTCCCATGAATATCTGTATTTGACAATACCCATCCAGAATTACAACATGTCATTCAAGTTACTGGGCTACCCATCCAGAATTACAACATGTCATTCAAGTTACTGGGCTAACAGCCACTGATTTTGAAGGAAATGGGCTTTTTGCTCAAGGGGTATCTATTTTTAAAACTGCTGTTTTCCTAATAACATCCATTTCTTGCCATAAAACTGCTAAACCATGGACAGCAGCACACAGTTTTGGAAGTGCTGCTTTGTCTATTGCTGTAGATGTAAAATGCTGTAAAGTATACTTCTTGTCAGCCAGTCATCCTGTATTTCTACATTTCTTGTGCAAGCATGAGAAGGACAAGGCTCACACAAACCTACAGATGCTCTTCCATTTCTCAAATACTGGAGACTGCTGGGAAAAGTGTCTTTCCAGGAACCTATCTGGCTTCTGGGAACAGATTCTTTATGTCTGTTGCCATCAGTTATCTCCAGGTAAAATTCAGCTGCCCGAAAAGCAAAGCCTTTTTTATGGCTTTCAAATCCCCAGTGAACAGTGCAAGAACTTCTTGGCCTGAAATGATATCATTTTAACCAAATGATTATCTTCATGTTTCTTGAAGATACTCTCTCTGGTGCTCTATTACTAAGACAATGATAAAATATCTGCAGGCAATACACAAAAGTTGCTCCTTTCCTTTCCTACTGAGCAACTAAAAGATATAGCATTTAATGAACAGCTGAATAAAATCAAATACCAGTGTTCCAAAATATTTTATTAATCTAAATTAATTTTTTGTATTAATGTTGTGCAATGCTGTGAAGTGTGTTTTACCTTTGCGCACAGAAAGAAAATCCTTCCAAATCTATATTTATCCACTAAATGACATCAACTTGCTGTAATCAGTTCTGCAGCTTTTGAACAAAGCTACTTGTTTCATTTCTTTTACAGGGTACATTCACTTTGCTTTTGTTTTGTTTTAGTATGCAAAAAATAAGACTATGAACAGGCAAAGATTAAGAGGCTATCTTTCTCTAAGCAAAACAAATTTATTAGATGAGATCAGTATTGGCATTCAGTAAGACTTTTTATAGCGCTCATTATCTTTAACTCTTTCCATTATACTTAATGGTAGTTTTGCCATTGATTTCAATAGAAAGCTAAATTAAGCTAATACTGAGAGTTTCAAAGCCTCATTGACAGTTGTGTATTGACATTTTGCAAATCAAGACACTACATTGCAGGTAATGCTACCATGGTTATACGGTTATTTCTGTAAACAGCAGTTATACCCAATCGCAAGCAATACTCTCACAGTGCTCCTACAATGCTAAGCCTTTAAATAAAAATATGTATTTATGCTGTATTCTGCCATGCCTTTGTGGTGCTACCTCATCTGCAAAAGTGAAACTAAGCAACACCTTCCTGTACCCCCTTAGCCCCCTGAACACCATACACACCCACGAATGCAACTCTGCCAGCAAGATTTCCCAGCCAGGCCTGCCATGCAGTTCAAACACATACATTACACTTCCATCAAATTAACAAGGCCTATGCATGTTATTGCTCCTCGTGTTCACAGTGGCCATAGTCTGTTCAAAAAGCATCAGCTTGTCAAAGTCTTTTTGTATGACAAATATAGGCAAAGAGCACAAATCTGCAGAAAAACACACCTTTCTGTTGTCAGACGGATCCTTTCACTGTCACTGGAACTCAGGCTTTCATTCTTCTCATGAAAATATTTTTCCACACACTGTTCCTCGAAGTCATGGAGTTTCTTTAACTCTTCATCACTCAGGTACAGCTCTAAGCAAAGGAGGCAGGAGTTGGTATGAAGCATGTTGACAAATGCGATAGGTTATAAGCATCCATGAGAAAAAAAAAAAATGGCAGAAGAGGTTTCCTCCCCCTCCCTTGACAAGAATGAATCAGACCTAACTCCATGAATTGTACGAAGACTCAACTTGCCAAATACATGTAAACATGGTTTCCATAGTTTCTTAGCGAGCAAAATCACACTGACAAAAATCCCACTGTACCCCCCTTTTAAAGCCTCAAAAGTACATACCCAAACGGCTGCTCACAAAGATGTACTTTCTCCCAGACTTCTTCTGTATTTTGTTACACGTGTGACTCACAAGATTTATGCACAGATATGTACAATTAGCCAACCTTATGAAAATTTCACTATAATTTGCTTCAGGCATTCATTTAGTGCTAGTCTTCTATAACAATTACGGTCCTTTCAGGTACTCAAAGCTATAAAGCTTTTTTTCCCCTAACTGCTTCACATGTTCATATGTATAAAATATTAAGCAAGATTACTGGGTGAAAAAACACACATTAAAAAGTTTAAAACTTCACAGCTTGGGCTGCTCATGATACTATTCTTCTAGCACACCAAGTCAGTATGAAGAAACACATTCGGTGGAAAGCTGCTTCTCTGATCCAGACTCCACATCTTCCAAGCTCCTGTTTTCTTTCCTTTCTCACATGCCAGAGTCCTCACTGTTCTTGCTGGGGGGGACATCTGTGCCAAGCGACACAGCAGTATTCATTACAAGTGTGCAGTACTCAGCTGCAAGACACAGCTCAGCAGGGAAGCCCCCCCTCCAACCTGCCCAGTGTTCTGGGGTTCCCCACTCACTCCAAATCAGACTTGATCGCCTCCTAGGCTCTTTTCCCCCCTAGTCCATTTTCGTTCTTGCCTCCAAGATTTTATTCTCTATATCTTGGTATTTTCATTGATTTTCCACATGGTGGCACTGGATCCTCATTGCTAAAACCAGTTAATTATAACCACACCAAAATTTAAGTAGAAGAAACTTATCAAGCAATGCATAGGCACATAGAGAAGGGACACAAAGGTACCTAAACAGGAAAAAAACTCTCTTTCTGAGAGAAATGTAGGCAAGGCATGAGCATATAAAATAAGCAGTGGTACTTCAAAGGCAGGCTGATGTATCCAGTCATGATGGAGGAGCTGAGCTTGGGAGCAGCAGTAAAGGAGCTCAGCATTGATTAGTTAAGCCCATTTTTCAACTTTGTAACTATCTGTGAGCATGGCAGATATCTTCAGGAATTCATGTTCAGAAGAGAAAATCCTAAGTGAAGCATAACCCAAGCAGGGTCTGCTCCCCTGTTATTAGGCATCAAGGATGTATGCTACATCAAAAAGGATGAGGCTGTACAATACTATGCACCAATGTCCCCCAGAGTTTTTTTAGATAACTTTATATCCACCAGCCTCTCCTCCTCCCCATTTGTCTGCCTCACCCCACCAACCACCAAGGCCCACTACTGAGTATTCACTCCTATCCCAACATCTCATGGTCCTTTCCCAGCAATAGCTAGGACTGCTCCTGGCAGAGCTGCAGGAGCTGGCAACAGTGGGACAGGGAACTGGCATCACCTTAAAGAGGCATTAGGAAGGACCCTGGGATGGAAAAATCCATTTTGGGAAGGGTGAAGGAGGTGGGGTTAAGGTGCAGTGATGAGCCAGTGCACAAAGTGAAGATGCAGTGAGCAGGTGGGAGGCCCCTGTGCTCTCTGCATTTGCCATCACTGGATTTCCTCTGTCCTTGGGCTTTGTGGCTACTTTCTCTGGGCAATTAAAAAGGAATCATTGGTCTCTTCAGGACAAATGTACAGAAATGTATACTGCCAGTATTATTTACTTTTTTTCAAAATAAGGCTATTCTGTCTTACAGAAAAATCTGCTGTCACTTGATTTCAGCTCAGAGTTGTGTTGTATCTTGCCTGATGCACAGTACGTAGCACAGCAAAAGCCAAATAGAAAGCAAAGCATTCCCCCACTCACCTTTTCCTACAAGAGCTCTCACACAGGCAGGTTAAATTCGGTTTTGCAAATAAAAACAGCTTCCTACCCAATCCCTCCCCTTTTTTTTCCTCTTTTTTTTTTTTTGAGGAAGTGAGCTATAAGGTGATGGGAGGCTGACAAAACATTCTTCATCAGCTGTTTCTTTTGGTCCCAAACTAAGCTCTGCTTACTTAGTCCAACATCGCCTTCCTCTTGATCCAGCTCATTTGGGGGCCGATGGTGGAAGACACGGTTTATCAGAAGTCCAATGTGGCTCAGAAGGATGAAAGGTGGAGGCAGCCATGGCTTCTCATGGTAGGTCATAATGTAGCGGTACCGGTTGTATTTCCAGAGCTTGTTCGATATTGATTTTAAATCATAATAAACATTACTAAGAAGAGAGGGGAAAGGAGGGTAAAACACTCCTGTGAGGAATACTCCCAAATCAGCACAAGATGCTTGTCTACAGATCTAATTTGACACTGAAGTCTCATCCCGCCAGTGAGGTAAATCAGTTTAGCAACTTTCATTTAACAAAGCAGCAGCATGTGCCTGCAGCTAGTGCACTGAGAATGAGATCTTCAAAGCTGCCTAACAGATTTCGAGATCCAATTCCCATTCACATTAATGGGAACTGGGCAAAAAATATCCCTGAAGTAGCTTTGAAATCTCAGCCAGATTATTTAAACTTTAATACATAGCCTAACTGTTGAGAATTCAACATTGTCTGCCTCTTTGGACTGGATTAAATGTAGGAGTCAGGCTAGGGGAAGAGCGTTAGCAAAACAGTTCTGCTGTTCTTCAGTGTACGGCCTCCAAACAAAATACTTGCTGCAAGAGGCAGCTAACTTCCTCTGCAGGGTACTCTTTGGAGCCATGGTGTTACTAAACGTGGCTGCAGTTGCACTGAATAATTTCCCGTACCTACTATCATAGACCCAAGTACAGGAAAACAACTTTGTGGTTTCTGGCACTGTAATTTCAGTTGCACCGTCATACTACACATTCAGCATATAATCATAAAAATATCACCTTTGCTTCTGGGAGCATAATTAAATATATTGCTCATACCCATTTTTGGTCTCACTTCTGGAACAATCAAATCACTAGGCAGAAGATTTAACATGTCATCATTGCTGAAGGTTTAAATCTAGAAATAATTCAAATTACATTTTCACAGCTGTGTATTAAAAAAAAAACCACACTAATGCCTTGCCACAATTTCAGGAAAGGGATTTCTAATTGGAAGTGGGAATAGAATGAGTTTTGATCATTCCGTTTCCTTGAATATTAATCACTACATTTCTCCATTTGAAATTTTTTTAACCTACAGCTGACTTTTTCTTCCCCAGAAATACTAGAACTCCAGGAAAAAATAATTAATTACTTAGGTTAGACTGCTCTTTACTAGTATTTTACAGAACTTGATCACTACAAGGGTCTTCCTGTTAAAACTTGAAAGGTTAGAGTTACTGTAAAGACACTGATTAATTACTATAGAGTTACTATAAAGACCCTTCCTACTCTGGCAGCAGACATTAAAAAGCAGATACTTAAAAATACTACAATTAGATTTCAGGCTAGAACACATCAAATTGCACCAAACAACAGGAATTTTCAAATTATTTCTTAACGGAAGAGCATGCTCCTACAAAGTCATCCTCTTCCCTTTAATACCTTCCCTACTTATCTGCAAATTTATACCTTGAGCTACCCTATGATGAACATTTTACGTGCAGTCAGCACAACAAATACAGCTTTTAGAAACAAAAGACAAATTACTTCAGAGCTGAATAAAGTGTTGCTTTTTTGCCAACTGGAGCTGTCCAGTTTCAGAAAGTCAGATTCTGTTTAAACTGCAAAACAGCTTAGGTGTCTGATTACCATCCCCTTTCTCCCACCCTCTTGCTTCCACCGTTCTTTTTTTAATTCACCAAGCCCTCATGGAAGATGGGGTAAAACCACCATCAACATGCCTTTGCTGGGGCATTTTTGGTGAAAGGTTTTTGTGAAAGTCTTGGCAAAACGCCTATTAGTTGCTTTTGCTTTTGCAGCGATATACCATGGTACCTACTTAAAGAAAGCAATAAGCAAGTTGACCATGATGATGTACTGCACAAAGAGGTAGACAGCTTGGAGGAAGGGTGTGAGGAAGGAGCCAGGAGGACAGTCTTCATTAGTTTCGCAGACTGAAAGTGAAGGAAAAAGACAGCATGGTTAGCATGGAAATCACAGCAGGGCACAGCAATGGCACATGCTTCTTATTTGTCCCAGCGAGAACCAGAATAGGCGTCGTTACTTTCACAGAGATACATTACTAAATTTTCAACTAAAAAGTCTACCTCCACATAACGGAGATCTGAGATTTCTCATGATACTACTGCCCCATAGTTTCCATTGCAATTCAGAAGCTGTAGACACCATTTCATAGATATAAGTTCTTATGCCAGTCACCCCAACTTTTTGTTACGGGGAAAAACGATGCAGCTGAAATGTACTTGGGAGATGGCACACAAGTAAACAGAAATCCAAATGTTTGATCCTTAAAGCAAGTGGCAAAGCTTTTGCTGACTCCACTGTGGAAAGAATACAGTGCAAAGGCTGCTTTATTAGTGTTATTCCTTTAGAGCTTCAGTAAGATCACATTAACTCATGTGTAAAAGCATATACGACTACAAATATCTGTGAGATGAAGCAATGAATCACAGGAATTAAGGGATACCTCTTAATGTTTTTAAATTGTCAAAATAAATACTTTTTGGTCTTTGTAATTTTTAATCAAATTTTACACCTTTTAGGAAATTTTAACACATGATTATAAGGCAGCAGCCCAAAATTCAGCATATATTCTGCAGCATAAAGAGTCATTAGAGAAAATACAGTTTTATTTGAGAAGTGTCAAATTTCTAAAGGTTTAGCATTTATAAGTGACTAAATGGATTATACTGTGAAAATATACATGGATTATACTGTGAAAGCACATATACTGTGCTTTCATTAAAAGAATTTTGACTTATATAACCAAAATACATAGCCATCATGTGACTGTTTCAGCAATAATCAAAGAATCATAGAATCACAGAATACCAGGTTGGAAGGGACCTCAAGGATTGTCTGGTCCAACCTCTCTTGGTAAAAGCATGGTCTAGACAAGATGGCCCAGCACCTTGTTCAGCTGAATCTTAAAAACGTCAAATGATGCGAAATCCTCTGCTTCCCTAGGGAGATTATTGCAATGGCTGATAATAATCCATAATAATGGATGCAACCTCTCAAATTAATTTAATGAATCAGATCTATGCTGAACTATGTAACTTATTTCTGTACCTATTTGCATACCTACTTTTCTATTTTAGGGACTGTTTTACTTGTACCCATCACTTAGCAGCATGAGAGTGCCTTCCATCTGTAATGCTGAAATATCTCCTGGAGTAGCTGGCTCTTACTGAGCCAAGGCCAAAGCCATAACCAAGATATAACATTTTTCCTATTTACTCTCCTTATTGGAAAGGAAATTTTCCTTATTTTCCTGTTTCCTATTTACTTTCCTTATTGGTTCTCTTTCCTATGGTCAACTGGTTTTTCTGTGTGAGAACGATGTCAGGTAATTCTTTACTATGGTGAAAACAATTTATCTTTTTTTCTTTTTTCTTTTCCCTTTATTCTTTCTTCCTTTAAAGCAACTTTGTAGCTTTTTCTCCAAGAGATCAGCAGCTTTGGATTCAACTAATAGGAAATTCACTGACCATGAACTAGCTTAATGTTACTTTCTACATGCTTTGCTCTGAGCTTTGCAATATACTTCATTTGAAAAGCTAAATTTGAAGGTTTCAAAGCTTAGTCTTCTAAACAAAGAAACTAATATTCTCACCTTTATTCATGCAGTATTATTCATTAGGGACATACATATACTGGAATCAAAATGGTTTGAGAAAGAAAGACTCACTATGTGGTCAAAAATCTATTGGTCCGAAGTGGACATGTTTTGGTACATACTAAATTTAAGCTTTGAAAATTACATACCATCTATTTCTCCAGCATAGACCTCACCAAACATCATCCAGTAGGGCTGAAATACAATATCTCGTGCCAGAGTCCAAGAAGGAGGCTCCTCTGGTGAAAGGATTGCCTTTCGTGCCACTCCAAAACTCAACAGGACTATGGCCATCATGACCACAATATAGAACATGTTTGCTGTCTGGAAGACATATTTGCATGAATGAACTAGCTGTGTTAATTATATGTAAAGGAGGCATTAATTGCTTTTAAAAATCAGAATATAAAACCAGGGCTAATAATCTAATATGCTGGAGGAAATAAAAGTATTCTATTTCTATGACCTGGACTACCCAAGTATTTTATAGAAGTTAAAGTCAACATGGACCAAAAAGGCCACAAGTTCTACTTGCTTCTCAAGTTCCTTTTAAGATCTTAAACAAAATTTGAAAAATGCAGAGACCTTATGATCATCCTTTCCTGCAGTGGTATTTCTTCCAAACTGAGAGCAAGTAATAGCAGAGAAAATGAGTTTGCCTTCTAACACTGCATTGGAATTACTATGCAAGACAGAATATAAAAGTATTAATAAGATAGTTCCCAATAACTGAGGGAAATTACAGTGGGAATCTGCAGATGTCCCTCAAGACTAGGCAGCAGTTCAGCAGCAGTTCTTGTACCAAAAGAGAAAAAAAATTAACTTTGATCTCAAAGAAATTTGGCCTGCTAAAAATGGGATATAGTTATTTGAATCAAAATGTAAAATAATAATGAGACAGATTCTAAGAGCTAGGGGAATTATCTATAGTAGTGAGCCCATCTGCAAGAGACAGTGATTTTTCTTTCTCCTATTATCCTGCTGGATCAGAAACTCAATTCAAATGCAACTCTTCTCTAAGGAACGAAGCAAAAATTGCTTTTGTGAATAAATTCAAATAATGAATAAATCAGAGGGAATTGAAATCTGATTATGGTGAACTCACAAACAGAAAAAGACATGGTATTTTCAGGTAATACATTCACTATGAATTATTAGGTGACCTGTTCTTTTACCATCATTCTTTTCTGTCACTTCTGACCTTTACATGTTCCTCAACAGATGCCTTAACTGTAACAAAAATATTGCTCCAAAGCATAATACTTACCATTTTCCCAATCATTGTCAGGTATGGGCCAGCATGCTGATTCACAGCAAAAAGATCAAGGAGCCGAGTATACCAAAATATTATATCCAAGCAGTAAAGAAGCCTCCCTGCAGTTTGAACAGGGGGGTCAGACCAGCGCAAGCCAAAACCAATCATAAACAGGATGATAGCTATAGAATCAGTAAAATTCCAGTATTCATAAATCCACACCTTCACTTTTTGTCGGAATTTTCCAGGTTCTGAGATAAATACCTGAGTAGAATGTAGGGGGGGGGGGAAAAAACAAAACCAAACAACAAAACTCCATTAAAATCACAGATATATTCTTTAACCTTTTCTGTCTGAACTGTTTCATATTTGGGAATGCATCCTTTTTTTTTCCTTTTTTTTTTTTTGGCAGGCTTGTGTACTGCATATTGCCATTCACCATTAATTGAGGTTTGTGCTTAATCTATAGTGTCGTATTGCTCAAGCCTGCCACACAAAATAGGATACCTCTTCCTAAGCAAAATCAGATTCTGTGCCTGAACCCGCTCACTGAAGAGCACATTTCCTCAGCAAAGAGTAGCCAGTATAGAACTGTTATACATATGTATCATTATAAATTAACAAGCATTTTCTGGAGGAATGGTCACGACCTTTCAAAAGCCCCTAAGTCATGGAAAGTACCAACCTAACCTTGCTGATGGGAAAATAACTAATGCCTTTTGTTTCAGACTGAAAATATAAAGAAAGATCCTTGTATTCCACCAAGGACACTCTAAAAAAAGGAGTGCTGGCAACGAGCAAGGTAAAGAATGAAATGTTTGCTCCTTGAACTGTGAGGTGCCCCAAAGGGATTTTAAGCTTCACTGCGCAAATGTGTGAAGTGGAATCTTTGGGAGGCCATAAATAAAACCTTTGCACATTGTGCAAGTGAGGCCAATTATGCCGTGCTATGCAAGATCACACTGATAAGTACCAAGCAAATGAGAGATTTTGAAATGTTGCGCTCCGATCCTGCAAGAATTCATGCATATGAACACATTCATGTAAACAAGTGATCCTACTCAATTCAGCTGGACCAACTCACATGAGGAACTAGTTGCGGGACCAGGGCCTAAGGCTTTAACAATTAGTTGATACAATCTAGAGAAATAGAGGCTTTCAGTTACATGTAACAAAATCCTCAGTAATTAATTAGCTGCACGCGCAAGACACAGTGTCCTACAATGTCTTTGCCAGCAGATGAGAGCAAGTACATGGACAAAGAAAATGAAGTAGAAGACATGAATTGCAAAGTCTCCAAAGAATGTTAAAGCTGGAAAGAAGAGCTTGATGGAGAGCTATAGGTTGTTCTACACATAATACCTGTTAATTGATAACAATCTCCACACTCAAAGTAAATATATAAAGATAAATTCCATACTTGTTATAAGAAATCTAATGGTCCACTCAAAACAATTAAGAAACAGGTGCCTATCTTGGGGCTCCAAATCTCAATTCAGCACACTCACTGTCAAGCAATCTGTACATTACCACTGGCTTTACACAAAAAAAAATAGAGATTTAAAGACAAACTTTAAAATGCATTTTCAAAGCTCAAGTACTAGTCTTCAAATAAAAGGCTTCTCAGAAAAAAATGCCTGTATAATTCTTTCCTCTGCTAAATTCTCTACAAAAACAAAGCAAGATTTAGCATTCTTCCATTTATGGTATTTTCTGGTTTATCATTTATCCTCTATAGATAAAAAGTCTGAACAGAAAAGCTTACCTCCCTGACTTTTTCAATCGCAGTGCTGAAAATATAAATGATAACAAGCCACTCTTGCACACTTGGTCTTGGTTCCATCTTCACCAACACAGTGTAAGTGAAGAGCATGAGAAACGCCATGTATGCCATCTACAAAACACAAAATATATAATCTATATGCACAAAAATCTCCAAGAAATTCCTGCGAACGTATTAACAGGTGATTAGCCTGACTGATATGTATTCAAACTACCAGGGCAGTGTCAGATTTTTGAACCCAAACTCTTTCCTCCAGTTGTCCAAGGACCTTTCATAGGAATATCCTTAAACATCATTTGGTAAATTGGTGCCTTAGTGCTGAAAAAATGGGAGCACAAGACGAACTATTGCACCATATGTTCACCTAGGCCCAAAACCCATGCATGAGACAGACTATTATATCTGCATAATGTTACGTGGATGTAAAGCAGTGCTATTCTTTTATCCTAACCTTCTGTACGAGCAAGTAGCCATTCTCAAAGCTATGTGAATCACAGCTCGTTAATCAGTGCCTTCCAAAACACAGAACAATATCAGGTGGAAAGCACATATTTTAAAGGTACTAGAACACACTAGAAACATACCTGAGATAACAGATTAACAACCTATAAAGCAGCTAACCCCACCCTGCTAAAGGAGTAATAGTTTATGTACATGGCAGTCTGACCCAACAGGCAGCTTGATCTTAAACTTCCTAAGCTTTACTGACACAGGGTTAGTTACTAAAATTGATTTAATAAATGCATATTACTATACAGCACATGATCTCCTATAGATTAATATTCACTCCTTCGGAAATGGTTACTAAAGAAAGGGACACGAATATCTGTGAGGTATTTAAGGCCAGCGTCAAATCTATCTCTACTCATGCAATTAAACACTGTAAAAAGCTGTGCTCAGGTTTTTCTTTAGTTCCTTATAATTCCTTTTTTGTTCTTTGTTGTTCGCTTTTATTTTTATTGCAGCTGCATGATTTGAGCTGCAAAACTTTTCACTTAATTGTGAGAGAAAAACTCAAATGTCTTCGCATCCACCCCCACCACTAAGTATCTGCAAATCCATGCTAGGCAAAGCATAAGCAGTATCAAGTGGTATTTGAAGGATCAAAGGAGGGTTTTGGCAATCCAAGTTCTAGGGAGATGACCAACCGTGTGAAACCAGAACTTGACAATTGGTGCGTTGTAGAACTCATAGATTTTTCTAGTGCCGGGCAGGTTTCCTTGTCCACCGTCTACTTGGCTTTCATCAGACTTCTGAGCAACCTTCTCCACATCATAATCCTTTTTTTAAAAGGAAACAGCATTTAAAAAGTAAGAAATCATGCTCTATGACTGCAAAGGTTGTGTCATGTTAGAGGGAAAACAGGTACAGGTATTTAAGATTTGTTTTGAATAAACAAACCATTACTGCAGCTTGATTTTCATGTTATTACAACCATCCCATTTACCATAATTAACATGCACACTTTTCCACTATAAATACTAACTTAGAGTTTGTTCTTATCACTACAGGCAGTGGACTGAGAGCCAGCAGACCTGAATCCACTCCTGTTTGTGACACACATTTCCTCAAGTCTTTAACAAAAGTCACTTAATCACTCTGTATCTCACTTTCCTTACCTGTGAAATACAGATAAATAACAACTCCCAGTATGATGTAGCTGTGTTAGCTAGAAATCCACTGACAACTGTGGCATGTTCTGAAATAAGGGAAGGAGCATCATGTTTCCACTTATATATATAGTTGTACGGAAAATGTCAAGACAGTGAAATTCTAAATACAGAATTTAATTGCTATTTTTGACGTACTGAATGTATTGATTAAAAGACGACGATTAAGTAAGTGCTCTCTTACAAAGATCTGCCTACAAAAAATAGAGGTAACTTATTATCATCAAGAAAATAAAATAAAAAAACCCCAAGCAAACACAAAGCAAACACACTTGATTCTGTATCCAGAGTCTGATACTTGGCAAATACCCCTCTGAAAGTACAAATATCTGATTGCTGCTGAAGCCTAAGAAGAGCTGAAGACCCACAGCTTTCTCTAGCAACTGAGAAAAACAGAAGGCGCTGGAAGGAGTTGACAGAGATGAAGGAGAGAGGCCTGGGAGAACAATAAATAGCTAATAGCTGGGCAAGGCTGAGGGAATCAAACTACCTTGTTCAGTTTTGTTTCAAGGCTGGCCAATTGCCTTGGCTAATATCAATGCTAAAACTTACTGTTATTAGACAACTGCAGTATAGGACTTTTAATGTCACATATTTGTCCCCACCACACGACATTTCCTTGGGTTACTGGGGGAAAATTAACTTTTTTTCACCACATTAGACTGAGAAAAGTGCTAAACCAGAGAATTTGGAACAAAGAATCATCCCAGTGGTTTAACATCAGGTCCTCCAAGGTGAAGGAGAGAATCTTTCCATGAAAGAGTGCAATTTCCAGCTGCAGCAGATCACTGGAACTTATGACTGTGTGTGAAACATGCTCTATAACCACATGTACTCTGCTGAAATTTTCTGGGCATTTTTCAATAATATTTCATAACAGAGTATTTACGAAAAAAGTGATCGCTCAGCCTTTTGTTTTAAACAACACTCTATATTAGATAAAATCAGAAACTAAGCTTATTGCCACTTCAGGAAGGAAACAGCCTGGCCTGAGGCAGGTCAGAAAAGCGCTTACACACATTACTGTGTGGCCTTCTTCCAGACTGCAGGGGTGGTCCTGCTGCAAGTAATTACAATTGGCCTGTCCTCTGTATCATAGCCGTTACCTCACCCCATAAAAAGCATTTTGACGATTTTAGACAGGCACTGCAGGAGATAACGGCTTCAAGCATTTTTCTGCATCAGAGAGAGAAAACACTGTATACGTGTGACATTGACAAGCCTACCATGCAGCTGCAAAAGCCCCCAGTGACAATCTGCTCTCTTTTATTTTACACAAATTTAAAGTTAACTGAGAAAGTCCCAAGCAATCTACAATGCTTACCTGCTGTAAGGTAAGCAGAGCGGAGCAAAAAAGATTGCCTAACAGCCCTCACTTGACAATCCTGTTGTCGTTGATTAGCACCTCACCAACATTTACCCTTTTGCACAGAAACCCTCAGTGTCTGCTGTTTACCTCAGACAGAAAGCTTCTGGAAATTTTCAGTTCAAGGAATGCTTTTTGGAGAATAAGAAAGGACAAGCAACTCTGCTTAGGAGAAGCCTGGGGGAATTCAGATCTTAAAAGACAAAGACTTCACCTATGCTGGAGACTCTTCACAGACAGGCCTAAGAAGGACTTCTGTGCAACCACAGGTTCCCTGCAGAGTGCTTCAGGACTCAGTTCAGTTCACCAAAAGCACAGTGATTCTCCTGTGCTTTAAATAGCATGTCTTCCAGGCTCAAGTGATGCAGAAGTAGAGATATACTGTTTTTCACCAGGGAGTGCAGGAGCTAGACCTCTGGAAGGGCTACGACATAATTCAGGAAACAAAATCTCAAGGAGAGACTAAGAGCAAAGGATGGCCATGGAGAGGGCTGTGGCTGAGATGCAGGGCAGGGCTGCTGGCCAGGCAGAGCAGGAGGAAGGAATGAGTTGGACAGGACAGGACCTGGACTGCCTCCGTTCTCCTGTTTCCCTGTTAGGGAAGCTCAACTGGGCAATCTAAATTGAACCTTATGGATGTGATTTAGTGTATGATATGAAACCATTCTTAGATTATTTGGTATACAAGATTACATAGGTATTTACCTGCAGCTTGAATAGACTTCGTGCCCTAAAATACCTGTGTACCTGACAGATAATTATGATCTCATTATACTTCTGTGAGATTGGGAAGGATTTTCTCATTATGACCAGTACAGAAGTGACACCCAGGACAGATGAAGTGACTTGTGCAAGGTCACTTCAGTCTGGATCCAAACCAGGGATCAAACTCCTACTTCTTGAGAATTGGGCCCCAATGCTTCCAGCTGATCCCCTTCTCCTCACTCCTCAGGATTATACTGTGGTAAACAGATAGAGCCTGACACACAAATGACTGATCATTGCCAACTAACCAGAGACAAGGCATCTTTAGAGCTGGTTGGGCTCTGATCCCCATGATACCATGTGAACTGGTGGAAGTCTTGAGACTGGGGCACATGAGACATTTCTGCTTTGCTTTTAAACTCCAGCATCAAGATGGTGGGAGGCAGGAGAATACTCATAACAACCTAAAAGAGAGACACATGATGTGGGAAATTAATTCAGCAGTGACAGCATAGACCTTCAGCCATAGTAAGACATCCACAATGCCAGCACAAACCCAGTGCAATTCCACTGGCCTGGGAGGGAGCCATTGGTGCGAGGATTCTTTGTATCACACTCCTACAGCCTTTGAAGAAGTGTGTTGATCTTGACTGTTTTGTGGCTTTGAAGAGTGCCATGGTATCTGGGGATACTTTAGATACTGGTCCCTGTATCCAGAGGGTATTCCTCCCATTAACAGCTCTGCTGGAGAACCAGCAATGAGGGGTGGCAAGAGCAGGTGGAGAGGGACTGAAGGGTGCTGAGAGAATGGAAACAGCAAAAAAAAAACTCACAAAATGCACTCTCTTAATATCATCCCACAGCTGCCTTTGCAAAGAAGTAAAACAGAAGCACGTACTGTCTTCCCTCCCTGCCTTTCTTTTCTCTCCCAGATGTGCACATTCCAATACATGCTTAAGCATACCTGTCTGAAGCTGCATTAGACATGTTCGTGACCACAAAGACATGTATAAAGCATGTGACCAGCACCTAAACGCTCAGAAAACGCTAGAGTGATGTTACCTTAAACCAGGAGTTCTTCCGCATCTTCAGGCGTCCCATCCACATATCAGTCAGCAGCATCTGTGTGCAAGTATGAGATACAAAAGGCCGCAGCCCCACAGACACTGCCAGTTTTAAGCAAGTTGAGTTGCTCCAGTTTTTCAGTTCATAGGTCAGCAGTTTCATGGCCATTTGCTCATTTTGTTTGAACGCTTTCTCCAGGACATCTAAGGCAAGCTGCCCAAATTCCCTAGAGTAATTAACAGTTAATATAAGAGGAATCAGTCAAAGCTCAGAATCACTGCTGCAAAGAGGCTGGTTTGAAGACTTCATTAACTAAAGTTCAGCTACCAATCTCAGTAAGTACGCCTTCTCCCATTTTTCCCATCGCTTTATCAATGTATCTAGTGATAAATAATTTGGCAATTAAATCTAATGATTTGATCCTAATCACAAGGTTTAGGGTCAAGTTGTTTTCTGGGGTTTTAACTGTTTTGTTCTTGATCCCACCCAGCAATCAAAATGGCCCCTATGAAGTTCTGTGTATTTCCTTCAACAAGAGACTCATAGAATCATAGAATCATAGAATGGTTAGAGTTGGAAGGGACCTTAGAAATGATCAAGTTCCAACCCCCCTGGCATGGGCAGGGACACCTCCACTAGAGCAGGTTGCTCAAAGGCCCATCCAGCCTGTCCTTAAACACTTCCAGGGATGGGGCATCCGCAACTTCTCTGAGCAACCTGTTCCAGTGCCTCACCACCCTCACAGTAAAGAATTTCTTCCTAATATCTAATCTAAATCTCCCCTCTTCCCTCATCTGTGGGTAAGTACTGTAGGCAGCTGCAAAAGCCTCTTCTTTTACACTAACTTTTAAACATCTCTATACAGAAGTCTCCTCAAGGAAGTTACACTACCCTTTAAATTAAGCCTTGGAGCTGCATGCAAAACAAGACATCACATATTACTGTACTCTGAATCTGAGGCACGATGTCTACAGAGCATATAATATGTCATTAACAAGAAAAACTACAAGAAAACACTAGCATGAAACTTAAAAAATTGAAGAAAATTCTTGGCCTACTTCATTTTTTATTGACTCAATTATTTCAGCATACATTTTTTTTTGGTTTTACACAGAGCAGCATTTAAGCACAGATTTTAGTTTGCTCATTACCACACTTTACAGATTTGAAAAGTCCAACATATATGTGCCACATAGCTTTTTAACAAGCTGAAATGGAAGGGAAGCTGTAATGAAAATTTTGATCTTCTACTTGACCATTTAGCAGACAGTGACCCACGCATTACTCACGTTTTCATTTTCAAATATGCAACTACATAACATGCTAATAGCTTTCATTTAACTTTCAACCAGACTGCTCACCTCCATTATATCATATGAATAGTGGGCAGCTGGAAGTATTTCTTTTACACCCTGCAGTCGATTGGCATCACTAACCTCACAAACTCTTAGTGTATTAGGAAAATATTGAACCATTGTAAGCACTGCAGAACTTTATTAACTGAAGGGACAGATCATACTTTGAATACTTCTTGAGTTCTTCTGAAGTGTCATCCACCATGTTGCTCTGCTTAGCTTCACGTGCCATTGCCCTGTAGAGTTTACAAGCCACAACAGCTTTGACCATGGCTTCCTCTCCATGCTGCCAGAAGAACATTGCCATCTTCTGCCTTTTCATTAAAACTGCCCAAACCAGCAGGTCGTTATAGGGGTAGATAAAGCCAGATGACTCATAGTTCTCTGCAAAGTTTACATCCTCTTTTGATTTCTTCTTAGATTTATGGAAAGCAGTGGATCTTTCCTATAAATTCATTTTTCAGAAAAAAAAACCAAAATCTCAATGAATGGTTGGGGTTCAGATTGATGTAAATAAAACTGCACAAAAGTCTGAATTGCGAGTAGCAAACTATTTGATCATTATATACATTAAGCCACAAAACAAAGATAGGATCACATTCAGATTTCTAATGCTAAGAAGCTGGCAACATCAGCAAAAGCAAAATACTCCTTGCTCTGTACCCATGCCATTTATAGCTTCCACTTCATAGAGTTAGGCAGTCTCCAAACCCCATGATATCAAGATCCTACTTTCACTCTTTTCTTGTACTTGTCTCATGACAGGAAAAAAAGCAATCAGTAGACTGAAACATACACCATGGACTTGTGATACTTGCAGACGATTTTTACTGTCTCCCACACTTGCAATGTAAACTTACGATACATTCGTGTCTGTATATTTCATAGAATCATAGAATGGTTTGGGTTGGAAAGGACCTTAAAGATCATCTTGTTCCAAACCCTCTAGGGATGGGACATCCACAATTTCTCTTGGTAGCTTGTTCCAGTGCCTTACCACCCTCACAGTAAAGAATTTCTTCCTAATATCTAGTCTAAATCTCCCCTCTTTCAGTTTAAAACCATTAGCCCCTGTCCCATCGCTCCACTCCCTGATAAAGAGTCCCCCCCCATCTCTCCTGTAGGCCCCCTTTAAGTACTGGAAGCCTGCTATAAGATCTCCCCTGAGCCTTTTCTTCTCTAGGCTAAACAACCCTAGTTCTCTCAGCCTGTCCTCACAGGGAAGGTGCTCCAGCCCTCAGGTCATCTTCGTGGCACTCCTCTGGACTCACTCCAACAGATCCATCTCCTTCTTATGCTGAGGACTCCAGAGCTGGACGCAGTACTCCAGGTGGGGTCTCATGAGAGCAGAGAAGAGGGGCAGAATCACCTCCCTAGACCTGCTGCCCACACTTTCTTTGATGCAGCCATGGATGTAGTTGGCTTTCTGGGCTGCCAGCGCACATTGCCGGCTCATGTTGAGCTTCTCATCTACCAACACTCCCAGGTCCTTCTCCTCAGGGCTGATCTCAATCCATTCTCTGCCCAGCCTGTATTTGTGCTTGGGATTGCCCCAACCCCTGTGCAGGACCTTGCACTGGGCCTTCTTGAGCTTCATGAAGTTCACATGGGCCCACCCGTCAAGCCTGTCCAGATCCCTCTGGATGGCATCCCTTCCTTTCAGCATGTTGGCTGTGTCACACAGTTTGATTTCTTCAGCAAACTTGCTCCCGTAACAGCAAAGAAAAAGCCTTACTGGTATAGTGGCTGAGGCTGTCTCAGTGCTATAACGGGTTCATTTTGGCTCAGACTAAGTCCAACAAAGCCATTTAAATGCATTCTACTTTATGTGTTGTCTGTCAGATATATGTATGTAGCGATCTTTGCTCTTTCATCATTTTTTCTTCGAAAGAAAATACTCTGTCATCAATTTGCAGGTATCAGAACTTCATCTCTTCTTAGCAGGCTTACTGTAGCTACTTTAATAAGCAATCATGAGAAAACATTGGGAAAATCAGATAATTCCTACTGTTGCTTCCAAATAAGAAGAGTTTTCACCCATGCTTGATGTTCAGAAATTTGTTGACACTACATTTCAGTGAACGAAAGCCCTTAGCAACAAATGAATGGAAGTTAAAAAGTATCACAGGAGGCGCCTGAGCTTGATTTCAACATTAAAATTGCAAGACCAGTACTTTATGAACACTGAGCTGTAAAACGTTGCTTCCGCTGTAATTAAGTAGAAGAGCCTCACCAACATGTGTCTAAAAACTCTCAATAAAATGATTAGCAGCCTAATATGTCCTGAGCAAAGTCTAAAATAAGCAATTACATTACCTTGTATTTGTAAGGCTGTGCTGTTCTGAAGAACTGAGAATGCAAAGTACTTTCAGCAGATCCCATTCTGCTACTTGCCTGATTACTCTGATGAAGGGAATGAGATAGGCTCTGAGAAAAGCTGGAGAGCACTCTCTAGATCCAAAGGCATACCATAAAACACAAGGAGAGAAATGCAAATTAAAGATGAAGTCTGTAATTATCTCTGATTGCAACGGTGCCTGCAGAAACTGATGTTACTCAAAGCCCAGTGAGTCAGCAACCACTATAACTACCACTAGAGCCTATACTATCAAGGAAAAAATAGCCTGCTTCACATGTAATTAAAAAAAAAAAATAAAATTCTGAATCTCTAAATTCAAAATACTGATTTTCCCAATAGCATCCACCAATTACAACAACAACACAGCTTGCACCAGATTGGAATCACCCAACCTGGAAGCTCTTCTCAGTGCCCACCCTTATAAAAAGTGCATAATGTCTTTAAAAGATAGAAGTTCCCTGAACTTTTTGCTGACCGTTTCCTCCAAAGGATGGCACGTCTAGCAGCCCTAGGCATTTTGTTCAGTATTGACTAGCAGGAAGAATGTTACCAGCTGAATCACTAACGCTCTTCCCTGCAGTTCTAGCTACATGATCATGTGGCTTCACCCATCCCTCTTAAGACCATATTTCATGAGGATACACTGAAGAGTGTTACAACTGCTCAGATATCTCTTTTTAAGCATTGTATTAAGCTAGTGACACACAATAACCTCTGCCTCTATGCTTCTATTCACTCCAAGTAACACTTTTCATTATTTTTTCTCATTTTTCCTCATCAACCTCAATTTCTTCTATTAGTCATGAAAGCACTACATTGGGATGAGAGGTTTTTGTTGTTTGATTTTTAACGTATGGAAGTACTTTAATCAAAGTCCAGTTCCACTCTGAAAACCATGGAGAATTCTCATGAGGTAAATCTTCTCCTTCTATGATGTTGGGAATGACACATGGCTAATTTATTGAGAAGTTTTGGCTGTTTTCAAGT
>KZ505787.1:114377-125709 GCA_002844005.1 Limosa lapponica baueri
GTTAGGTTTACAAATGGACTCAATGATCTTTAATGTCTTTTCCAACCTAAATGATTCTACGATTCTCTTCTACGGTTCTATGATTCTATTATTATATCATTTATACTAATTCACCAGTGTCATGGTTTAGGCCGGATTGGCCAATCAGAATGACAGATGGCTGCTTCCCCCCCTCTCCAAAGAGAGTAGAGGAAGAGATAAAGAGATTTACAAGTTTAGAATGAACTAAACTCCTTTAATGAAGTATTAACATTAAAATCAAAAAGGAAATAATGAAATAGATACAATATATGCAAATCTGTATCAAGCTCCCAAGATGACGTCACCAGCAGGCACTGGGGAAGTCCCAGGCTGGACTCAGTGACGGATGGGAACCGGATTCCAGCTCTGGAGTCAGGAACACATGGATTGGGATCAAAGGCAGATGAACAGACAGGGTCCTCTTCGGATGTCAGCCATTGAAGGAAGAGCGCTGACCCTTTGATCCCTCAGCTTTTATATTGAGCATGGGGCAGATGGGATGGAATATCCCTGTTGGTCTGGTTTGGGTCACCTCTCCTGTGCGCTCCTCCCTACAGGTGTGACCCTTCTACGCTTTTTCTGTTTCTGACCCTCCAATGGGGCAAATAACAAAATTAGCTGCCCTTGGTTGTTATAGCAATAAGTATAAGCAAAAGCCTCTCTGCATACCATTCCTTGGCATGAAGTACAAGACTGGTCTTATCACTCTGAGAATAAGCAGCTTTCTCCACAATATGCTGTTAATTGTCAGAGAGTTAGAAGAGGCCTAGCTAAGATGTAAAATTACTGAACAAAAAGTTGGTTCTGTTTTACCTCAAACCAGGATAACCAGTCAAAGGAAGTTTCACCTGCCATAATTCTCATATAAACACAAAGGAATGATGCAGACTCACAAACCCTGGGAACATATATGGCAAAAGCATAATGCTTCTCTCTTACTCTAATAGTATAGAATTTCAAGCAGCAAGATAGATGGTGTCCGCCTTTCTTTAATATCTTACACAGGTGTGCTTCAATAAAGCCGATCAACAGTTCACAGCAGAGCTGTTGAATACAAAAATCTAAATGAACACAAATAAAGAAGTTTACATGCTATAAAAAAATGAAAAAGACGTTGGGAAAAATAAATTTTCTTCATAGAGTCAAAACATAACAGGCGATTGTAAAAAAGGCCCATAAGGGTAAAATATGCACACGTCATTGTGTATACACAAATCTTTTCCATATTCCATAAAAATAAAAGTCTGTTGGACAGAATGGCTGTTGAGATTATGCAGTCAAACATTCAAAAGTTATCAGATAATTCATCACCATTAATAATGATTCAATTACTCATTGCTCAATCATACAATATGTTTCCCCAGAGGGGTTAGTCTTACTCAGTTCACAAAGTGAATGATGCTGTCTTACAAGGGAGCTATTCAACATCTTGTTCTAACTTTATTGTTCCAGGCTTAGCACATCCCTTATTTTTCATGCACCATTTAAATCCTGAAAATGAAACCCTAATTTCATTCTTTGTCTTTCAGTGAGCACTGAACACCATTCATTTTTACCAGGTTTTGTGCAAGAACATGACATGATTGTCTCGACTTCACAGACAGTGAACGGAGCCCAAAGATGTAACAACAACAACAAATACACCTTTAATTCACAGATGCTCAGTTGTGCTCTCAGGCACAGTTGTCCATGTATTCAGCTTATACAGCACAGGAAAACACGGATTGGTGATCAATAAATTCAGGTGTCTTGTTGTGTCAACCAACCAACTATGGTCACTCAAAAAAAATATACACACTGTCGATTTTCCAAAATTTACATTGCAAAGAAGAAAAGGCACTCAGGACTGGAAAAAAAAACCTTGTAATTCTTGGAAGGGGAAGCTTCTGAGAGCATCAGATATAATTTCTTGAAGGAAATATTTACTCTTAAAACAAATGGGAATAGCATGTGTTGAGACAAATACAGTTTTATATTTATCATCTATAAAAATCGTATTATGTACATAAAAACTCACTTAGGAAGGGATACACTTAAATATCAGATTGCATCCAAAAAGTTGAAAAACACAATTTATAGGAGTGATCCAATTGCTACTGTATGTTCTTTCACATGCATACAGTTAATATAGGTATAAATCACAGCTTGCTTTGACTGCAGCTATTCCTAAGAAACAATATCTGAAATAATGCCATGATGCCATGTTACCAAAGTTAATTCTACATTTTTTTTACCTGGTACCACCATAAAGGACCGTGATTTCTGTATTTTTGTCTAGAGCTAGGAAAATAGAGGCAACAATCCTTCAGAATTTCCTCTTTTGGAGAAAAGAGCCCTCTGAGCTACAACGAAATATCCTTGACCACCAATGATTGTCAACACAGGCTTGAGGAACATACCCAAAAGGACCACTGAAACTATGTGAAAAAGCTAGCAGCAAAAACTACAGGAATTTTAGATATCACCTCTTCTCTGGTGAAATAAATGTGTTTGATTTTTCATCTGATGCACTCTGCAGTTGAATACTTCGCAATTTTAAGAATAATGCCTGTCCAAAATCAAAGACGATTACTGCAGAAGACTGACTCCAAGCTTCAAACTATTCCTTACTTAAGGCCTGACAAATGCAAATCATGGAAAACCAGTCGTCATAATAAAGCGTAAAGCCACTGTAAAAATTACAAGATGAAAGTACCTTCCAGTGTTGTCCATAAACCAGTATGTGTTTCTTGGCAATATCAAGCCGGTTCCAGGCCAACGCCAAATCTAGCTGATCGGAAGCAGACATATTTGTACCTAGGAAACAAGCAAAGGACCTAGCAGTTTTCACACATATATGTTACTCTTTCATTTTGAAAAGGTAAGCCTATGGGACTATATGTCAAATGAAAACAGGTCATGCTTTTAGATAGGTACCTTTCAAGAGTGCAGTCAGAATTGCCCAATCAATGTCCTGCTGATCTTCTGACTCCGCATCAAATATGGTTATCTGTTAGAATTGCAGAAGTATATAGTATTTGAGGTGAGGCAGAGAAGTCTGTAGTTATTTCTTCGTAACAGCTGTGGTAGATTAAATCATACACATTTCAACACAAACAATGGCAAAGGCCTAGACATGATTTTCCTTTGTTTCAGACAAAAAATGTACCATTTTGCTTTTAATGCAATGGCATTCCAGGCAAACTGGCATCAACCTACGGCATAATAACATGAGACTATTTCCTTCTGATTAGCCTTCAAAGCTAAAAAAATGTAAAAATGCAACATGGTTGATAGCCACTCAGTTTTTCAACCAGAAAGTAACCACTCAAATGAAGTAAAAAAAAAAAAAAAAAAAAAAGAAACAAAAACCCATCTTGGGTAGTTCCATTTTAGTGGTCATTGCTACAACTGTCATTACTCCCATAACAAATACTAATCATTACTCCATCATATTTGAAAAGTCATGGAAGACTGGTGAAGTTCCTGCTGACTCGAAAAGGGAAAATATAACCCCATTTTTAAAAAGGCTTAAAAGGAAGATCTGGCTGGTCAGCTTCACCTTTGTGCCCAGCAAGATCATGGAGCAGACCCTCCTGGAAACTATGCTAAAGCACACGGAAAACAGAGAAATGACTAGTCACAGACAACATGGCTTCACTAAGGGCAAATCGTGCCTGAGAAATTTGGTGGTCTTCTACAATGGGGTTACAGCACTGGTGGATAAGGGAAGAGCAACCGACACCATCTACCTGGATTTGTGCAAAGCGTTTGACACTGTCCAGCACAACATCCTTGTCTCTAAACTGGAGAGACATGGATTTGATGGGTGGATCACTTTGTGGATAAGGAATTGACTGAATGGTTGCACTCAAAAATTTGCCATCAATGGCTGAATGTCCGGGTGGAGACTAGTGACAATTGCTGTCCTCAGAGGTCAGTGCTGGGACCAGTGTTATACAACATCTTTGTTGGTGACATGGACAGTGAAATTGAATGCACCCTCTGCAAGTTTGTGGATGACACCAAGCTGAGAGGCATGGTTGATACTCTAGAGGGAAGGCATGTCATCTGGAGGGACCTTGACAGGCTTGAGAGGTGGGCCCACGTGAACTTCATGAAGTTCAGAAAGGCCAAGTGCAAGATGACCAGACGAAGATGACCAGAGGGCTGGAGCACCTTCCCTGTGAGGACAGGCTTAGAGAGTTGGGGTTGTTTAGCCTGGAGACTAGAAGGTTCCGAGGAGACCTTATAGCAGCCTTCCAGTACCTAAAAGTGGTCTACAGGAAAGATGGGGTGGGACTCTTTATCAGGGAGTGGAGAGATAGGACAAGGGCTAACAATTTTAAACTGAAAGAGGGTAGATTTAGATTAGATATTAAAAAAAAATTCTTTACTGTGAGGATGGTGAGACACTGAAACAGGCTGCCCAGAGAAGTTGTGGGTGTCCCATCCCTGAAAGTGTTCAAGGCCAGGCTGGATGGTGCTTTGAGGAATCTGCTTTAGTGGAAGGTGTCCCTGCCCATGGCAGGGGGTTTGGAACAAGATGATCTTTAAGGTCCTTTCCAACCCAAACCATTCTATGATTCTATTCGCAAATGAGCACTTGAGCCACTAAACATGCCAGCACATTTTAAAAGTCCGTTTCAATACACAGACAAGTTCTAGTACAATTCTGTTATTGGTAGAAGAATGGATGGAAACTTTTCTAAATTACAAGACACTACTAGAGAAGAAAAGAAGTAGGAATTACTTGATCTTTCCTGCAAAAGATGTCTGGCCTTTTACTAAAATAAAGAAGTTGTCATTTCGTAAGTGACTACCAAGACTTGAGAAGTTAACTAACAGGCTCTGTGGAGCTAACCAATATATAAATTAGCACAGACACCTTTGTGTTATCTTTATATTACAGGTAACACCACTACTTCTACAACTGCTGTGCCCACGCCAACCCACCACAAAAAGAGCAAAAAGGACAACAGCAAATGAAGATGTCCTAAACTCAGAGTGTGAACCCCACTCACGGACTCTCTGTGCTCCATGCATTCCATCAAAACATGAAATAGATGACTGGATTGTTTCTGTCCCAAGCTAAATGTGTTTTGAATCATCACTAAGACCTCCTCCTTCACTTGAGGGCGCAGCTCCCTAAAAAACAGATACACAAGCAAGAATAAGTACATTTTTAGCTACTTATTACCAGCCCAAAAGATAAAATTTGTGCTAAGCAGAGACATATGAGAAATCTCTTTTATTTCCACTTCTCTGCTGACATATTCCTGCCTTCTTTCAACAAAACAAAGCAAAAACATCCCATAACATACACTATTATTCACACAGGCATTAGTTCTGACCATACATATATACTATTAGGAATAGCATAAATGAAAAAAATTAAATTTTAAAAGCCCTTTTGACTTTGAAAAACTTTCACAAAAATATTAATTTGCTATATAAATATATATATTTATTTCCATTTTGGACGTAAAATTTTCATCAAGGCAGGTTTAATAGAATCTGCAGATGAGGCTGCACTGGAGATGACATAAAGAGCTACAGTTAGATGAGGATGACAAATCTGGGTTACCACTGGGTAAACCAAAGCCAAAGCTAAGGAACCTTAATTCTCCTCCTATCCCAGCCTGAGGCTCCTGCAGCAGCTCAGCCCAGCCCGAGTCTCAAAAGCATTCTGCAACCCAAATCCAAGCCCACTTACAGAATACTGACTGTAGGAGAAAGGATTGATTCAAAATCCAAGCAGGCTCTCTGGGGTCA
The DNA here is from genome assembly GCA_002844005.1 of Limosa lapponica baueri. NCBI lineage: Eukaryota > Metazoa > Chordata > Aves > Charadriiformes > Scolopacidae > Limosa > Limosa lapponica. The sequence continues at coordinate 120,153 of KZ505787.1, forward strand.
CCCAGCAGTGTCCCCCATCAAAGGTGAGAAACATTACAATAACTCAAAATAGCTAGATGTTGTTCCTTTTCCCTCTTCAAAAAAGCCTTAGTAAGTTTGGCAGAGTAATTCTTTCAGCACTAGTTTGAGGCAGGGAAGGAAGAAGCTATGCTCTCACTTCACAGAGGTAAAAACCAGCAAAAGACCACGGCAGGTTCATTACTGGAAGAAGAAATTATCTCAGTGGTTTTGAGACAGGCGTTTTCAGGTCCCTACCAATGCAACAGACCAAGCAGGAGGAGCATTATGCCACTACTCACCCCATATCACCTGTGTGCTTGTGAGTAAAAGCCAGGATGTCTGCAGCTCTGCCAGTGCCATCATAGACCACCACAGGGACAGCTGGGCTGGCCCTCACGTACTCCCACACCATTAGGATCACATTGGGGCCTCCTTCCACCACCAACCCAACTACGGGTACACCTTGGCCCATTCCTGTTTCAAAACACACCTAACCAGTTACAAACAGGTCTCAGTCACACCAAAAAATCAGAACATCTGATAAATATTCATGAAGGAGTTTCACACATGGTTCAATGGAGAGGAAATCATGCCTTGGTCATCTCTAATTTGACTTACATTTTTTAAGACTTTCACAGAACTTCTGCAACCAGATCGAAAAGACCATGGAAACCTGCTGATAAAATTGTAAGCGGCCCTAGCCTTTGAGAGAAGATACATCCTTCAGAATATCCTTCTGCCCTTTATGATAGCTCTCACAAACAAGGGCGCTGACAGCATTTGGAATGTCATCAATATTCCTTTTTCTACCTACACACATAGAAAAGTAATCAGGCCCTTCTTAACAGACTTTCTCAAGTTTTACAACAGCAGGGTGGTTTTTTTAACAATCAGAAATAAACTTCAAATATGATGCAATAGAAACAGAAAAACAACAGAAAATCTGACTTGCAAAAACTCATAGTAAGAAAAGATGCAACAGGCTGAGTAAGAAGCTCTAAACATGAACATGATAAAAACTGGGTAAGTTTCTAAGTTTGTAAATTCTATAATGTGAGCAGATAAAGGAAACAAGGATTCAACATCATAACTCTGCTAATTTTTTTTAACATACCTCAAGATTTAAATCACTAGGTAAGAGTAAACTTCCACAAATAATTTATACAATCTAGTGCATAAAGAAAATACTTGTGTATGTAATAAATATTTAATTCATGATTTCTGTACCATAACTTGGTTTCTGTATAAGCAAACAATGGAAGTTATGCAATCTGACAAACAAACATTGGCTGAAGGTATTTCTTTCACAACCAGCCTTTGTTTCTGTACCTGATGAGGTCACAGGCTTGCAACAGGGAAGAGCGATGAGGATAAAAGTAATGAACAAGGGAAGAAGGATTCAAATTCCACTAAATGTGACAATTTTTCCACTTAGCAAAATGCTGGGAAACTATCTCGTGCTGATACAGAGACCATGCAACACTGCAAGGTGAGGAAATGCTCAATACTTACTAAATAATCTAAGTCATTTAGATGTCTCTACAACCAAGAAACCAAAATGCAAGTTAGCCCAAATGCATAATGCTTTATAAAAATGCTGCCCTCTTCATTTTCCTGATATTCAGAGTTTTAGATATATGCAATTAATAACTTTCAGCCTCAGTGAAATCTATGGCAAATGAAGATGTATAACATGTTCCACGAAATGTCAAGTACCTCCACAACTTTTAGGATAGGTTTTTCTGTTATAAAGCTAACCACAGCAGTACTCACTTGTGTGTATTTTTTGAAGTGATATGTACTTCTCCAAATTCCTCCTGAGAATCATTTCATTCCCATACTTGCCTACTGTCCCATCATCTGCCATTAGAAAATGAGAATGCATGCTGTTGAGGGTACTTAGCTTGCTGAGTGGATTACCAAGAGTCTGGTACAGACAAACTACCTAAAAAAAAACCAAAAACAAAAACAAACAAACAAACAAAAATTAAAAGAACTTCAAAGAAACAAACAAAATATCAACATTTATGTTGCTTCGCTTGTATGTATTTCATCATCATATTGTGATCTTCTGAAAGCCTCCAGCATGCTTTTTGCTGCTCTACTTAAACATGGGTTTTCATTTCATTCTTAACAGCAACAAAACCACAATTAATACCACCGAAGGCATTTCTGATTAGGCTTAGTCAGAGTCACTGCCTGCTTTTCATTGCAACAGCTGAAACACAATGGCATGTTTTTCCTGGGTGTATTCCCATTAAAAACATGTGAGCTATCATTTATCAGGAACGATTTCACCTTACTTGTCAAGTGTTTTTAGACAGTTACGTAGATTGTGCCCTCACATTGGCACTCACATGAAGTTCTTGTTCATTAATAAAAAGCATGCATATTAATAGCCTATTTGTGTATACTATTAACCTGACTGCTCATCCTTAATCACAAATATAGAAATACATCATTTGCAACCACAAGAAAATTGCCTAATTAATTACAAAATTTCAAAAACAAATGGCAATTTCCTGCAAGAGAAATATTTTAGAACTATTCGTTTACATATAAAAAGCAAAATATAGTGCCTAAACATGCCACAGAATTCTACTGCTGAGCACAATCTTAGCCTCTGTTACTGAGAAAAAGTATCAAACTAGTGAAATGAAGCAAACAGCCAATAAAGTTTGCAAGAAAGCTATAACATCCTGTGAACACGAAGGCTTTTATTATTAAAACATGTCCTACTCACATCTTTTCCAATGAGATCCCTCTGGTTCTCAATGATACCCCATGGAGGAATCCCAACAGCACAGATCTTTCTCAGGTGTGGTGAGGCACAGCCCTTCAGTGCATCCCCCACATGCCTGGACACTCCTAAACAGAAAATTAAATCATCATTTTTCTTCTACATTCAGAAACCTTCTACAATACAAGGGTTTGCCATCATTTAATTTATTCTATGGTTATATTTTAATCAGAAACAAGCCATGCCACCCCCCTTGTATATTTGACGTGCACTACAGGAATTGTAAGGATCAGACATAATGCATCAATGCTCCAAACTCAACATATAAGGTCTGTGTTCCTCATTACAAGCAGAATACTCTGCTCTTTAATAAAAAAAAATTAAAAATATTCAGAAACAATTTCATTATATTTGCCCTGAATGTACATGCTTGTATGCAGAGAAAAAACAGAGAAAGACTGAAACAACGAAAAATAATTACACTACCGCTGTTGATGCCTTCTGTAATTATCCATGCTCCTGTAGTCTCAGCAGCCTTCACCAATCCTTTGCTGAAAACCTGCTTGACCTTTGAGGGAAGCTTGAAATTTTGAATGCCTCCGTGAACAGAGATCACTAGCTTTGGCAACTCCATCTGCCATTCTTTAACCATCAGGTGCAACAGTTGATCCAAACTGCTATCATAAGACAGTCTGATATACTGGAAAAAATAATAATGGGTAAAATAAACCTTTTTATGAAAAATCCTTTACACTCTCCAAGAGAAAAAAACACAACATGTTGCAAAGTTCTCAGCACTAATGTGTTAAAGATTTTGAGCAGGATTATAACTTTCACAATACCCCTAACATGATAGCACAAAAATACCTCAGTGAGAAATATAAACAGCAAGACAATGCACAATTGCAGTGAAGTTCAATGTAGAAATATCATACACTCTAACCTGACTTACTTTTAGATTCCCCTGCTCTCTTAAGACAAACAATCTGATATTTACCCAAAACCACTTTTTGTCTTTCTTATGCTGAAATTATAAAAAGAAGTCAGACATATAAACCCATCATCTATTACCTTGGCATGGTAAGTGTGATCTCCATCTTGAAAATTGATTGTACCAAATGCATCCGTTGGACTCATCTTCGTGTGTTTTTGCACAGACCATTCTCCATCATCTCTTTGTGGAGCAGCCTGATAAACAGGCCAGCTACAGTCTACTCCTGGGTGATCTCCAATCAACCGTCCACAGCAACACCTCATGTTAAAAAAAGAGAAATTATTTTACATCAAACACACTGCATGCAACTCTAGGATCTTCATCAGAATAGCCCAAATAGTTTTTCTACAAAGAAGGATATTGTAGCTTGCTGACTCAGAAGATCATCAAAATTAACTCAGCTGAAAAAAAATCTCAACAATGGCAAAATTACATTGAATTAAATCATAAATATGTTTTGTTGGATACAGAATTTGTTCTCTACCTGAGGAACATTGACAAATGTTGAGGGACTGGACAGGATGATCTTCAAAGGGCCCTTCCAACCCAAACCATGCTGTGGTTCTGTATGACTCTGTAACAGTTTGAGAGTCTCAAATTCTGACCTGAGCAATGCAGCTCAGATTTACTGGCCTCATATGTGAGATTTTAGAGGAGTATCTTAGGAAACCAAGGTTTGCTACGATTACTACCACGGGTTATTCTAGGTATGAAAGAACCATCTAGGAGTTACCATGATTAATCAGGAGGAGAGAAGCAACCCTCAGCCTAGAAAGAACTTCAGGGTGACCTTTATACTAACCCTTGATAACCAGCAAAGTGAATATACAAAATAAATTGACTGAAGTACAATTTTAAGGGAAATTTAGCAGAAGCTCAGTTAGTATTAAAGGTTTGCAACTGGATGAATAACGCAGATTCCAAATTCAATCAGTATTACTGTCATACAAGCTTCGACAGGATCCAGTCTCTTCTACAGGATTAACTTCAATGTAATTTATAGTGACATCTGACAGTCCAGCTTTCCTTTAGACATTTCAGAACTTAATATACTCTGGGCAATGGAGATAAATTCTTCCCTTTCAGTGATTTAAGATACCAAACAGCCTCCAACAACCCAAACTCAATAACTGCGTTGGGACTCAGATGTATTACTTGTGGATCTAGGGAAAGGTTAGACGTAAACAACGTCTGAAAAACCCTGACGAGGTACATTCAGAAAGAGAGAGAGTTTTCTGTGGAGGAGAGTAAGAACTAACTGGTGAAAGAGAAATAGATTAAAAATAACAAACAAACAAACAAACAAAAACAAACCCACAAGCAAGCCTAAGCAAATTATGGAAATGAACTGCTTCAGAAAGGCACTTTTGATATGTTTGGACTCCAGTTTTTCAACACAGGCAAATTAAATTCAAGTGATTCAATGCTCTGCAAAAGCTGACTGGAGAAGGAAGCCACCCACGCCCCTGGGGAAATAATAACTCAATTAAACCATATTATTCAGTGGAGAATTAAAGAGTTGTAGAGTTGTGAGGTGGATTGACTCCTGGCTGTGTGACAGAACTCAGAGGGTTGTCATTAATGCAGCAGGGTCAAGTTGGAGGCCTGTAACCAGTGGTGTCCCCCAGGGTCAATACCTGTCCCAGTCCTGTTCAACATATTCATCAATGACCTGGACAAGGGGACAGAGTGTATCCTCAGCAAGTTCGCTGATGATACCAAACTGGGAGGGCTGGCTGACACTCCAGAGGGCCACCATCCAGTGTGACCTGGACAGGCTGGAGAGCTGGGCAGAGAAGAACCTAATGAGGTTCAACAAGGGC
>KZ505787.1:125764-163976 GCA_002844005.1 Limosa lapponica baueri
AAAGCACTACTGAGGAGAAGGATCTGGGAGTCCTAGTGGATAGAAAACTTTCCATGAGCCAGCAATGTGCCCTTGTTGCCAAGAGGGCCAATGGAATCCTGGGCTGCATAGGGAAGAGTGTGGCCAGTAGGTCGAGGGAGGTCATTCTCCCCCTCTACTGTGCACTGGTGAGGCCACAACTGGAATACTGCATCCAATTCTGGGCTCCCCAGTTCAAGAGAGACAGGGAGCTACTGGAGAGAGTCCAACGTAGGGCAACTAAAATGATTAAGGGATTGGAGCACCTCCCGTATGAGGAAAGGCTCAAAGAGCTCGAGCTCTTTAGCCTGGAGAAGAGAAGGCTGAGGGGAGACCTTATCTATGTTTACAAGTATCTAAAGGGGGGGTTGGATGATGGAGCCGGACTCTTTTCAGTGGTTTCCAGCGATTTGATGAGGGGCAACGGGCACAAGCTGGAACATAGGAAGTTCCATTCAAATACAAGGAAAAACTTCTTTATGGTGAGGGTGACAGAGCACTGGAGGCTGCCCAGGGAGGTCATGGAGTCCCCTTCTCTGGAGATTTTCAAGACCCACCTTGATGCAGTCCTGAGTAATGTGCTCTAGGCAATCCTGCTTTGGCAGGGGAGTTGGACTAGATGGTCTCTAGAGGTCCCTTCCAACTCTGACAATTCCGTGATTCCATGAGAAGCCTAGCAACGCAGAAAAGACCTGAGCTCTGTTGTCACACGTATGATGATGGTTAGCTGTAAGTCAGAAGGCCCAAATTTTTGTGAAGCGAATTCAACATGGATTAGCTAACATGGACCACCTACACCTTTTCCCTAGCTAAGACAAATAGCAGGATATCACAGAAATCCAGGGACTTGCCAGAAAGAAGTCAGGTATATGCTAAAACCTGAGTCCTGGAAAAATGAAAAGGAAATGATCTAGCTGAGGGGGAAAAACGCCTCACAGAAGGGTTTTTATTGCCAAGTTATTCTAACCAGAAGTATTGCCCAGCAAGGCTCGTGAACCAAACAAGAAGTATCCAAGCTGGAACTTGGAGAGTAAACTAGTCACACTAAGTCACTTACAGAAATACAATTAAATGACTATTTCAGAAGGCTGTGGGATCAACACAGATGGAAGATCATTACTGACATCGTGTTGTCAAGTAACATGCGGACTCAGAATCTACACTCAGAGTCACTCTAGAGACATATCAAAACTAAAATGTTTCAGAGCAACATAGCTGCAAAGCAGATAGCAGAAGGGAAGCAGATTTGGATAAAATCTGCCCACAAAGAACATGACACTATACTTGTTTAAGACTCTCCCTGCATACCTCAAAGGAAGGACCAAAAGAGCCAGTTTTGATTCTACTATCGGTCTTCAGAGGACAAATTTTTTCTACAGCTAAGCTTAGCGTCCTTGCTCCAGTTATTTCCGCTTGCTTTTTGGGGGGACTCCAGGGTTGGAGGACAGCAAATGTGAGGGAGAAAAATTATCTTTAGATGAAAGGTAAGAACAAGCATAGATATCCTATTGTTCTTTGGTCCTGAAAATGCCTTGTGGTGTCTGTACTGCTCCTAGAGTGATCTCACAATAACAAGACCTTTCATCCAGGAGTCATTCTGAAAGATAGAGAACCAATAGCAGTCCCAACTAAGTACTGCATTATCTTACATTTCTCATTTAGATACCACATTACACTGTCTGACTCAGCAAATACCAGCACTTGGAAGGACAGAATTGAAAAGCAATCAGGCTCATCATCAATAGATTACATTTTCTAACATCTGAATTAACTGCAGCACATCATCAAAATATGAGACACTGTCTCATATGGTACTGATCCGTACAGGAGCAGTACATTAGCAGCCCCTCCTAGAGCAGTAAAAGCCAGAGCAACCTGCCTTTTCAAAGCTGAGATCCTACAGAAAGGAACTAACCATCTGACAAGACAAATCAGTGCAGTAACCTTGAAACTGAGAGGTCCAATGAACACCAAATTATTTTAGCAGTTAACATCATTTGCACTACATATTTAACATTTACATGTAAATGCACCTGAGCTGCCCTCAGACAGCTCAGTTATGCTGAGCAGGCAGTTGAGGAACTCCACATAGACCTAATACACAGATGCGCAGTGTACATGCAGCTGCTTTTACCTCAGAGATTACCATAGCAAGAGGTATAAACTCAAAAGGAAAGGCGTACCCCAAATTGCTCATGTTCTGCTCCAACCTGGCACACTCATTCTCTCTAGCCATCAGGAAGGGACAAGGTGCTAAGGACCCCTGAGCTACCTGGGAAATCAAAAGTCAAGACTAAGAGGCTCTCAGGAAACCAAAGCAGAACATTTCATACAGCTGTTTGGGTTTTTTTTCTGTAAAGTTTTTTGCAAATGTCATAAGACTTCGAAAAAGGGTAAAAGCCACCCTAGCAAACTGCAGGCTGACTGGCCTCCCATCAGTCCCAGGTGAAATCAAGGAGTGAGACTTCCTGGAGCCCAAGTCTGCGCACAGCAGGGAGAAGTCAGCGATGGGAGCTGTCGGCAAGGAGTTACCAAGGGTAAATCATGCCTGACCCAACTGACTGCCTTCTGTGACGAAATTGTGGGGACAAGAGGAAAACAGCAGATGCCACCTACCTCCACTCTAGTCAGGCTGTTGGCACTGTCTCCCCCAGTATTCTTGTACCTGGGCTGGAACATTACAGTCTGGGAGGGACGACACATTGGCAGGTGTCACATTGGCAACCACCTGGTTGGGTGGTGGTTTCACAGGGTGGTACTTATGGGTCGGATACTGCCTGGAGGTTGGTTTCCAGCAGGGTCCCACAGAGTCTGTGCAGGGCCTGTCCTCTTCAGCATCTCCACCAGCAACCCAAAGGAACGGATGGAGGGCACATGCAGACCTGGGGAGGAGGCAGCTCTGGGGCATGGCCCTGGGTGCTAGCGGGCAGTGAGCTAAGCTGGGGTCACTCATGTGCCCAGGCAGCAATGAGGGCCAGCAGTGCCTGGGGTGGTGTGAGCAGGACATGGCCCGAGAGCCAGGGGAAGGCAGGGACTGTCCCGTCTGCATGGTGCCCATCAGAGCCTGTTGGGGAGCTGTCTCCAGTTTGAGTCCCCTACACAGAAGAGACACCAGCAAACTGGAGGGATTTTGGGAAGAGTGACCATCCTGGTAACAGATGGTGGAGCTGGAGCCCTTGCCCTCAATGAAGAGGCTGTGGGACCACAAGAGTTCAGCTGGGAGGAATGATGGTTTCAGGGGCACCCAACCACATCCTCGGCACTGGTGGGAGGGGATGGAAGAGATACAGTCAGGCCCTTCACACCACTGAGTGGCAGAAGGGTGAGAGGCAGCAACACAAGCTGAAACACAAGAGGCTCAGGGTGGAGATAAGGAGAAGCTTTTCCCCAAGAGGACAGCTCAGTGGTGGAGCTGGGACCTAGGGAAGCTGGGATTTCTCTGGCCTTGGGGATTTTATGCCCCGACTGGATAAAGCCTTGAACAGCCCAGTCTCACCCTCTGGCTGAGCATGCTCTGGGCAGCGGCTGGGACTGGAGACCTCCCCAGGTCCCTCTCAGCCTGAGTTATCCTGTGATCCTATGAACATATCACATGCACTGATTCAAAGCATCTTTGCAATGACTTTACCTTCTTTGCCTCACTAAACTACTAGTGATAGAGGGAGCAATGTCAGAAACATAAAAGCAGACTCCTGGAAAAGTCCCGATTCGAGCAACAAGGGGAAACCTGGCGGGTCAACACTGAGGTAAAAGTAACTACAGTGGCCAGATTTTGTGGTTTAGGCCAAACTGGGGCTGATAACAAAATTATCTGGCCTTGGTTGTTATAGCAGTAAGTATAAGCAAGAGCCTCTCTGCATACCGTTCCTTGGCATGAAATACAAACATTGGTCTTACCACTCTAAGAGTGACAGTTTTCTGCATAATATGCTGTTAATTTCAGAGAGTTAGAAGAGGCCTAGCTAAGAAGTAAAATTACTGAACAGAAAGTTGGTTCTGTTTTACCCCAAACTGGGACACCAGATTACAAAATCCAGTGCTCTAGTAGGCAGCACTTTAGTGACTGTATCCAAAAAATATGCCTAAAAGGTCAGACATAGAGACAATCAGTGAGAACATCTCAGATGTGTAAGGATGCAGAAGTTCGGCACCAGCTTCCTCAATATTCATGCAGTGAGATCACTGTAGGTGCTGTCTGGGATGTGTTTGTGAGCACTGTACTAAAAAGTAGACAGAAGGCCATTTCAACACACCAGGGAAGCACAGACAAAGGTGCCAGTAAGTTACTTGTATTTGATTAGCAACTACTAAATGAAGTTATCCTACTTAGTATTAGCAAACAGTTGCATAACCCAGTCATAAACTGTTTGCAAACGTTGGAAGTTCTCTGCAAGTGAGAAATCATTAACACATTTCATTTGCCTACAATATTAGGTCAAATTATAGCAGGCATCAAGTACACTCACATCATTTTTGGACTGTTGTGGAAAATTACAGATCTCAGGAAGCCTAAAACCTGTTTCAATGCTGATCTAATAAATGCAATATAACCAGCTATAACACTCATGTGAAAATCATTTCCCCTTGTTAGGAACACAAAAATTCCCCTAGAAGACAGCACTGTTTACACCTGAAGATACACAAGAAGACAAGAACAGTTAACATTTGAGAAAATGCACTTGTAAGATAATGGCTGGCTGACTGAAATGAACATCAGACACCCATACACATTCCGCATATACAGGAAAACTGACAAAAAGGACTCACATAAATTTAAACAACATGAAAATGCTCAACAAAAAGTGAAAGAAACAACTACGAGATTAAAAAAATCCACAAAGGTATGGCATGTATTTACAAAGGTGAAAGAAAAAAAAAACCCACCCTGTGGGGTCCTCATTTTTAGTTTCTCTTCCTCTCTCTACCACTGTAGTATTCACATTCATGCAGCTAAACTTGTTTGATTAGGAGGCTGATTTGGTGGAAGGCTAATCTTGGTTTGGTTTTCCATTCCCTCAGGCTAATTTTCATACCAATGAGCTTCCCAGACCAAATAACAACATGGTCACTCTGCGGGGTGGAGGGGGAGGACTGCAGAACTGCTGTAGTCTCTATACAGACTGAATTAAACTACCATATTTTGAAGAACAAGTTAACTTTCGTTTGGACATCCACCTGGGTACTCACATGCAGACTAGCAGAAAGGACTAAAATCCTCCAGAGCACCTGCAAAAATCTGTGAATCTCTATTCTTCTGCTCTGAAGCAAAATAAATACGGAACCATTCCCTCAGAGGGAGTTGTCCCTTTCTGTACAGATGCGACACAGATTACTTGCCTTACTTACAAAGCCAACACTGTTCCGTATATCAGCTCTTTACAGTGATCTGACTTCAAGGAGTAACTTATTTGCTTTGTGGAAAACGTAACTTTTGATTCACAAAATATTAGAAGGAAAATAAAATGTGAAACATAGTGAAAAGCAAATAATCATATTCATGCAGGTGACAGGACAGTTAGCACCAGTTTGCTAGTCATTAGTTATCGGAAACTCTTTGTTTTCTGTTGCTTCAGCCTTCAGAAGCCTTTAACACAAAACAAATGCCAAGGAAAGTTATCATTTTTTTTCCAACAACTAATTAGCATAAACATACAGTATGGAAACCTGTTTGGGAACACCAGCTGAACAACAAGTGTTGGATGGAAAACAGCTAATTCATACAAGTCACAAAATACTAGCTCCCTGAAAAACCCACACGTGAGTTAAAAGCACCAAAGTGATATAATTTTTGTTGCTTGCCTTCTCAAAAGCAGGGACTCAGAATGCCCACCGCAGAGTATGAAAAGATCTTCAGAAAACCTATCATCAGGAATGTTTCAACTACCCTCTTTGTTCTCCCTTTCTTTTGCTTTTTCCCTTTTCATAATTCTTAGTGTTCTCCATTGCTTTCATCTCATTCTCTTTTATATCACCCAAGATATAGGTGGAACTGTCTCCCATTTAAAGGCACATTTCTGCCTTTCATTCCTCAGGAGAAGATTAAGACAAACTCACCCACAGAAAGTATTTGCCTAAAATCTTCTATTGCAAATAAATTAAAGGTTATCATACAATTTACTTTACCTAGATATATGCTAAACATTCTCTGGCATGCCCCCAGAAAGGCTGGTCTGACAATACATGAGGAAGGTTATTTTTGCTGTCATTACTTCCTTGACTAGAAATGCCCACCACTAAAAACTATATCACTATAATCATTGTATCATTATAAAAAATATATCATTATAAAAATCATAGATAAATGTTTATGCACTCCTACCTGATTAAATTCTGGCACACCTGACATCCTGCAGGACACCTGCGATAAAAGATGGGTAATTAATACATGCTTGTACAAAAGAAAACATCTGTAATGGTATTCATAAAATACTGATTCACCTGTGAAAAAATTCTCATCAACAGCATTAAAGGCTGTGTTATTCTGTGCTCACCCCTGGAAGGTGTACTGGGTAATTTCAGTGGTCCATTTGGCACTTTACATCTCAGACTACATGTCAAATCTGCATTTCATAGATGAGTTATCTATCTTATCTACTCTACGTTATCCATGTGTTCAAAACAATATGACCAAAATTACAAGTTCATATCCTCAGAATGTGATCTCACTGAGTTTATTTAGGCAACACTGTCCACTAGATACACAATCTGGAATGCCAAATTATCTTCGCCTTCTCAGGTCCCAAAATGCAGGTTGAGGATTTGATCTTTTCCTTACTCCTTTCACACTCTACGTCCTGAGCAGAAACCTCTATCTCACGGAAGACTATGATCAGCAGCAGGCATCATTCTAAGGAAAGGAGAAAATGGTCATACAGGATTAAGAATTCCTGCGCAGCAGTAACTCCATGTAACTCAATCCCTCAGTTGGATGACACACCACAGTTTTGGTTATTGGACTGAGAGCAACGCATCTAAGAAGCCTAGCGAGGTCAATTGTTGCCGATTTCTAATTCAAATGAACAGCTGCATTTATATCGTACTGGTGACGGTACCTATGAAAACTCACAAACAGCAGCAATCACCAACTGAGGCATTGCAAAACTGCAAAGCACTTCATCCAAGCTATACACAACACCCATTAAAAAATCTTCTGATTCTTTCTAAATGTAACAGAAAGTGAAATTCATTGTTTTACCTGTGAGGATCTTTTGAACTGGGAATGATGCGTGCACATTCTCTTTTACTGAAGACCTCTTCGATCCAAGATTTGGGGGACTGAAAAGACATTTGAAAAATTGTATTCCTCAACTTTAGAACATGATGCCAAAAAATTGCACTTTAATGTCTAAATGGCTGTATACACGTAACACAGAAACCAGAATGATTCCCATCATGTTAGATGAAAACCAACACTATAAACTGAAGCTACAGCTCTGAGCAGTCCTAGCCCTTCACCCCCAAGCTTTACACAGCTGCATAGAAAGATCAACATCAAAATTTATTCCCACCCCCCCACTAATAAATACGAAAATTATTTAGAGGATCTGTCAAACACATGTACAATGGAAGAACTGGTAAGGATGAATCAGAACTGCTTAAAGGACTGTACTTACGTTCTGCCAGAAGACTAGCAAATGGCAATCCTACTAAAGCTGCAAGTGTCCAAAATGGCAAGATTTTCTTTTTACTTGAAAGAGATGGTTGATTCCTTCTTTTCCTTAACAGAGTTAATAACAGATTCATCCTGGTTAGAGGTTTGCTGAACTAAGGACTACAGTGAAATCCAAAAGCAGAGAGTAAAGACTAGACCTAGCACTTAGACTGTACATTAGGTAGGATTTTTCCACTGGCCTCCTGGGACACTGTCTCAGTGAAGACTGTTGCAGCCAAGTAAACTGTGGTACACAGATTTTTTTCTAAGAGTCTCACTGGTAGTCTTTAAACCTCTTTCTCTTCAGGTCTACCAGTATCAAATTCCCTCAAAGGAATGATAGTTTATGGATGCAGAACTTTGAAAACTCTGGGACTGAAGTTAGTAAGTACTGGAAGCAAAGGATTTTTTTTATTTTTTTTTTCATCAAAGGGAACTACTCACACAATCAAACACGCAATGGACAGATATTTTATCATAAAGAGTAAATACAATTATACCGACCATTATTCTCTCATTATTTCTCATGTTCATCTCACTGTCCCTCTTGGGGATCGATGGGGAGCCAACCAAGAGCTTATGGGTCAGGATTAAGGGGAGGGGAGGGACAAGGCAGGTGATGTTACAGTGGGGATCTGCTACAGGCCACCCGACCAGGAAGACCAAGCAGATGAGGCCCTCTGTAGACAGACAGGAGCAACATCACATTCACAAGGCGTGGTCCTCAGGGGGAACCAGGCCAGGGGAACTCCCAACCACCTGATATTTGTTGGAGGGACAACACAAGCAGGGCATAAATAATCCAGGAGGCTCCTGAAATGTGTCAGTGATAACTTTCTTCTCCAAATGACAAAGGAACCAGTGAGGAGAGGTATCATGCTGGACCTTGTTCTCACCAACAAGGAGGGGCAGCTGGAGAATGTGAAGCTCAAGGGCAGCCTTGGCTGCAGTGACCATGAAATGGTGGAGTTCAAGATCCTCAGGGCAGCAAGGACTGAGCACAGTAAGCTTGCTACCCTGGAATTCAGGAGAGCAGACTGGCCCCTTCAGTGATCTGCTTGGGAGGGTACAATGGGATAAAGCCCTGGAAGGAAGAGGGGCCTAAGAAAGTTGGTTGATTCAAGGATCACCTCCTCCTAGCTCAGGAGTGATGCATCCCAACAAAGAGGAAGTCAGGCAAAAATGCCAGGGAGGCCTGCATGAATGAACAAGGAGCTCCTGGAGAAACTCAAACTCAAAAAGGAAGCCTACAGAGGGTGGAATCAAGGATGGGTAGCCTGGGAGAAATACAGACAAATTGTCCCAGCAACCAGGGTTCAGGTTAGGAAAGCTAAAGCCCTGTTAGAATTAATCTGGCCAGGAATATCAAGGGCAACAAGAAAGGCTTCTACAGGTATGTCGCTCATAAAAGGAAGACTAGGGACAATGTGGACCCTCTCTGGAAGGAAATGGGAGACCTGGTCACTTGGGTTATGGACGAGGCTGAGGTGCTCAACAACTGTTTTGCCTCGGCCTTCACCAGCAAGTGCTCTAGCTACACCACTCAAGTTGCAGAAGGCAAAGGCAGGGACTGGGAGAATGAGGAACTGCCAACTGCAGGAGAAGATCAGGTTTGAGACCATCTGAGGAACCTGAAGGTGCACAAATCCATGGGACCTGATGAGATGCACCCACGGGTCCTAAGAAAACTGGTGGATGAAGTTGCTAGCCACTATCCATCATATCTGAGAAGTTGTGACAGTCTGGTGAAGTTCCCACTGACTGGAAAAAAGGAAAACATAACCCCAATTTTTAAAAGGGAGAAAAGGAAGACCCAGGGAACTACAGGCTGATCAGTCTCACCTCTGTACCCAGCAAGATCATGGAGCAGATCCTCCTGAAAAATCAAGCTAAGGCATATGGAAAATAAGGAGGTGACTGGTGACAGCCAACATGGCTTCATTAAAGCCAAATTGTGCCTGACAAATTTGCTAGCCTTCTATGACAGCATTACAGCATTGGTGGATAAGTGAAGGGCAACTGACATCATCTACCGTGATTTATGCAGTGTTTGATACTCTCCCACATAACATCCTCATTGCTAAATTGGAGACACATGGATTTGATGGATGGACCACCTGGTGGATAAGGAGGGTCACACTGGCACAACAGGGTCTTGTTTTATGGTTAGGGATACAAAGCAAACAGTAATCAAATAATAAACATTGACTCGTTATTCCCTCCTCTTGTTTAAAAACAATTGTTCCTCTGCAAAATGTCTACCCTGTAAAATTTCATATGGTTAGTACTAGTCTCCATTCTTATTTGTAAAATGTATCTTTTGCACAATAACTTAGAAAATAATTCAGTTTGTGAGAATGCCATTAATTCAACTTATTAGGAGTATTTGCTGGGAGCCTTTTATGGATGGAATTCACCAATAATTCTTATAAAGCAGAATACCTCTCTTTTATCTCCTGAATGAAATTATGAATAAAGCAGGCCCATCTGATGTTTTTTTACTTCAGCTTCACATCCCTACACACCCCCACATAATCTCTCAGCTAGTCGAACAGTTATGGAGGGCCACAAGCTACCTCACTGAACTGTCGACTTGTCTGCAGGTGGGGGACCCAACTTCCACCAAGACTAACGGGAGTCCTACCTTTGGTTTTAATGTACTCTGAAACAGGCCCCCTCTGACAAAGATGAAAGAGATCATTAAAAAGCAGTTTGCTGGTATTGGTGAGCATGGGAGCAACTAATTGAACTGCGTCTGGTTCAGCTTTGAATGAAGGAGTAACAGCGTGGAAGATCCTCAGGGCTGGACAGTGCACTGGCATGAAAGAAAATTATCTTAGAAAGAGACCTACTGAAGACAAAGTGCAAAAATTAAATCCAAAGAAACAGTGGGAAAAAAAAAAACTTGGAAACAGTGAAGCAAATTTCATTACCTGAGGGCAGGCACACACTACTCTAAAAAACCTTTCAGTAGTTTTCTCATTAGTAATCAGTATTGTTTCATGCTTCTTAAAGCACTTCATTCTAGTTGTTTGAGCTACCAAGCAGAACAGTGAAATGTTTCTAATATTACAATACCCTGGGACTCTGATTTTTCCAAAACCCATCACTATTTCTGGTAATCAGTTTTCAACCAAAACTAGGGAACAAAAAAATCTAGGGAATAAAAAAATCCTTTTATGTTATGGGGTAAGAATGAACTTTACTAAACTTTTCATTAACAGGAAAGGGCGTGACAGAAAAACCAAGAGGCTGACGAGCCTCACAGCATTTGCTGAGGCAACATGCTCAGCCTTGTAAGAGAAGAACAACCAGCTGCTGACACTGAAGTTTAGTAAAAGGACTAGCAGTTCAAAGTCATTCTGAGCAAGCTGTCGGCATCTGAGTCTCAGGTAGCTTCCCTTGAGCTACTTTTCCTCCCACATGACATATTCTGGAAACCAAGTGTTATCTGGGTATCTTTCCAGGTTTGAAGGCCGGCACTGGAGATGTACAGTCCAGTGTAACAGGGAAACATTGCAGCAGCTCTGGGACCAACAGCAAAACATGCTGCCAGCTAAGCAAGACACTGGCAGCCAGCTAATCCTTATGTGAATACACTTGAAAATGGGTGTCAAAGTTTTTATCCACAAAGCTCAGTGTTCCTCATCATAAAGTTGCAAGACAAAACACAGATCAGTAATTTTAAAGGGGGGAGAGGTCATGTGGTAGACAACAGCAGTTTGGTGTGGTTATTTCAAACCAAAATAGAATTTACAGTCCTCAGCGATGGCAATACACTGTGAGAGTTGAAGTTACAACATCTAATATGGGAGCTGAAAAGGCTCCTGGTCTACTATCAGCTTTTTGAACACCTAAGTTGTCTCCTAAAAAACATACCTTGTTTTATGAAATTATCTTTTTTTTTCAGATTGGATAAAGACAAAAATATCAGTGCTTAAAATTCTGGATGTTTTGTGTATCCTTTTTCAATGTAGTCCAAAAGCACCTGTGCTTGTCTGCAACTGAGGCAGTGAGGGCACCAACCAACACACGCCACAGCTGATCAGGCCACTCTAGTCACAGTGGGTCGGGCTCAAGGTCCAACGAAGCCAATGGAAAAAAAAAACCAAACTATAGCTTCGGATCACATGCCATGAATATAACTTACTGTGGAGGTCACTGACAAAATTCCCATTTATTTCAGATGAACAAGTTCACCATGAAATTTATTTGAATCTCAAAGCACCAAGGATGCACCTCTCTCAGTGGCACAGGCTCCCCTAGCACAACACTCATCTCAGTTAACTGCACACCAGGATTTGCAGTTAATAGGACTGAAAATAACATTTCAAAGTGCAATTGATACAATACTGGAAGTTTTCATCCTGCCCTGCAAAGAAACATATATCTTCCCATAGGGGTATTTCAACATTAGTCTTTGCTTATTTACCTAAAGAGTTTGCCAGAGTGTTGCCTTTGCTGCGCTCTTTCACCTCCTTGCTTCTTGTAATTTTTACATTTTAAAAAGCAGTACTTAGGTAGAATATCATCTGTATGTGATCCTGATGAAGCCTGTAACTTTAACATTTATTTTCATCTCAAATGATAAAAATGTGAATATAGCGAAAAAACATTGTTTGCAAAGTCCACCATTTTTTTATTTAATGAAGTTCCTGAACAGATTGTGCTACTTAAAAATATATGTTGAAATTTCAATCAACCATAGGAAAAAAATAAAATATAAGACTGTATCACTACATTTCATCTTGTGAAGCACAAATTTCAAAACTGAAATGCTGTGAAATGCAACGCATTTACCATTATTCTTAATTTTACGTAAGGTGAAATCTTCACTTGGTATGTAAAATTTACACCAATTTAAGGTGTAAATTCTCACTTTCTCAATTTAAGGCTTTACTTAGGCTTCTAAGCTAATTGTACAATGAGGAAAAGGGTTTTAAACCTTCATGCTTTCTACAGTCATCCATAACTTCAGGGCTGGGCAAGTAAAAATGAAAAGAGGCGACTTCTGAACTGCTGTTTGTTTGTTCTTGGTTCCTAGCTTTGTAAAGGACCTCTATAACATGTAGCGTGACCTCCTTTCATAAAACTCTGGTTAACATTTCAAAACTGTCGTCATTTCATTAAACTTCAACAACATATTAAAATGTCTCCTGTCACTACAGTGAGGTACATGCCTCAGCCAGCATCAACCCATATTCTTTCTACCACCGAAACCTAAGGGTGACAAAAATACACCTACATGCTCCTTTACCGGCAAATTTCTCTTCTGATATACAGAAGACCTGAAGCCAAGTTTATATTGTAATTTTCCTTCCAGAAAGTCCTGAGACCTTTGTTTGGGAGTTTTGCCTTCTCATTTCTCGCCAGTCTGAGGATTAGGATTGCTGCTTATACTTCCCTGCCACAGAAGAGGCTTTGGAGATTTCTAGACTGATTTAGTCAATGGAGTGGCAAGAGTTTGGCTCTGACATTTAAGGCACATGAGCAGTTTTTAGAAAATTGCTTTTAATCACTTCTCCAATATCTTCAATGTCTGAGATCCTTGCATAATATGGGATTAAAGGGACGTTGTCAGGTCAAATTTGGTTAAACATAAGTAATGTTGAAATATTAACGTTTCCAGAAGTAGAGAAAGAGATCAGAGCATAAAATTTAGAGAAACACCTACACCACGAATTTCTTTAAAATCCTTGCTGGCGGGGAGCGAGAGCAGACAAAACCTAAAACCACAGCCTGGAACAGAGGTAATCTCTCCTCCAAAATCTGGGGGTGCCATCAGCGAGGTGAGTGACCGCACCATCGTCCCGCCGGGGTGACCAAGCAGGTAACGCAGCGCTTGGCTCACCCTTCTCAGAGGTCGGGACAATGTTGCCCTGCGATCACCCACTGTACTGGTGCCCGCACTGATTTCACTACCCATCCAGTGCAAACGCGTGAATGCTCCAATTTTTGCTGCTGCTTTCTTCCGCCCCAGCCCACCCCACCCCCGCGGAAAGGACTTGCCAGAGTCAAAGCCTTCCGATGCACTGCACCAATTAAACACTGATAAGTAGGGGCTAATGTGCATTTGTCCTGCTCCGGAATTAGCTTTACTAAACCAAGATCTGCAAGAAACATTCAGCCCCTTCAAGACGAGACAATAAGCACTGTTCATTGGTTGAGTACCAAACTCAGGGAAACTAGGTTACGCTGCCAATACTAATCAACAAATTTTTAGTACCATTAGCTGTACTTATGTCCCCTTTGGGGTGAAAGGCACAGATACACACAGTTTATAATGAAACTGCATGCCGCTCCACACGCTGCCCAGTTCCCTGCAAAAGGTAATTAAGAGGCACACACTCTGTGTCAGAACAATTTCATTCATTATTGAAATACAACCATTTATTGGACAAAACAGCAGCAACTGCCTTTACTGACACATGGTAGATCCATCCAGACAGGGGCAGGTAATATGAAATCATATGACTAGCCAGTTTAAGTAACAGGTTAGTTCATTTAGGCAAAGTACAGTTGTGCTGGAACCTAGCCAGAACAATCAAATTGTAAGTCGCTTACTGAAACTGCAACAAATTTGTACTGATAACAGAGAGCAAAAAATTTGTCTTGTGTCTTAGCCAAAACAC
The DNA here is from genome assembly GCA_002844005.1 of Limosa lapponica baueri. NCBI lineage: Eukaryota > Metazoa > Chordata > Aves > Charadriiformes > Scolopacidae > Limosa > Limosa lapponica. The sequence continues at coordinate 140,066 of KZ505787.1, forward strand.
TACTTCAAGAGCTGAAAAGTGCTGCTAAGCACCGTAACTCGGCTCTGCACACACTGAGTGTGTACTGAATCCACTACACATAACCTCTTTCCTATGTCACTTCTCAATAATTTAGGTTTTCCTAAAGATCTTAACTATTAGAGCCACTATTTTTGTATTGCTGAGCAGGCTTGGCAGAATCTTAGGGAAAAAAAATACAGTTACACATCATATACCTCTTCTTCCAGATAAAATATTATTTGTTACCCTCAAAATTACTAGATGAAAGCAAATACTCATAAATAGCAAAAGATAATCCTGGGGCTAATAGATTTGCCACAGGACTCCAGTATACCTATACAGTGCCTGTAAAGAACCTTTACTGCTGATGGCAAGAAACAGAAGTATCCAAAAAATCCAAAACTGATTTTCAGTGCCTGGGAAGGAGGGATACACCATCTTCAGGTGAAAGCAGACCTGTGAGAAATCAGAGCAGTGCAGCATGTGACCAACCCTTACTCAAACACACAATGAAGGGAGGGAAAGAACTTCCCCTTATTACAGCCACTGCAAGAATCCAGCCTCTATATTCAGCAGAGTGTCCTAAAACATCTCAAACCCTTTTAAAAATTAACTACACATAAGCAAGTCACTTGAAAGAACACTAGGCACCTGAAACGTGGCCAGAGTTCTTGCAAGCTAACAGTCAAGACTATTTCACAAGAGTTCAGCCTATAAGCACATTGGTATCTCTTGAACCCTTACCCCTGGAAACTCTTCCTGAGCTATAAAAACTAAGGTGGACTCACAGGTGTCATCATTTTATGCATAATAATTCTTCAGTGAAAAACAGGACTTCAGCAGTATTTCTGCATCCCACAGCAACCGGTAAATTACTGCCAGCATTAAAGAGATTTCCAACTTAACAGGCTGTCTTGCATAAGCTTTTCAGGGCAGGAACTTTCTGGTTCAGCATCCGTTACACGCACGCTTATAGTATGAAGTAATATAACAACTGATTGTAAAAAAGAACACCACTGGGGATCTACATAGGGCAGAAGTGCATTGTAAAACTCCAGCATCATGTGCAATAAAATATTAACCCAATGTGAGGTTTTCAACAAACTCTCAGGTCTTCTAATATTTCCTTATGTTCAGGCTACCCTGTCAGAGGACCACTGCCTGGCTTTGTAACACAGACATACTGTGGTTCCCCCCACCTCCATCACTACAGTACATCAGGACATCTGTTACTAACTAGCATCTTTTGCTTTTCCAATCTTTCTTACCTACTTCTTTGCCCAAGCGTTCAGGACTCTACACATCCGTGGAAATACTGCATTATAACTAATTGAATTCGCAAGAAAATTTTCATCACCACATTTCAAAAAGACTTACAAAAATATTGTGCAAATAATTTCATTCGAATGCTTCCACTGTTGTGCACCAGTTCACCATGCCCAATTATAAAACAACTATCAGTTAATCCCAAACTGCCTTTGCAGGCATACTGCAGATTCAATAGCACTGAAAAGTTGCTCTATTTTCCCCTTTTGAAGATAACATATCATTTCAGGTCACAGAAGAATTTCAGTGATTATTTCCTAGTAATTAATTCAAACACATGCACTGTAAACATATCCTCAAATCTTCACAGATACACCACTTACACTAACCAAAGTCACCTGCTAGCTGGGTAAATGCAGACTGAAGTCAGAGAGGGATAACAGAACTTGTTAAAAATCTTCAGTCATACTGAAGATATATATTTTCATATATATACATATTTTCCTTAGCACAAATGGAGCATGTCAGCTTCTCAGAAATAAATAAATTCAACAGCATGCTATGGCATTTTCTTTCACATTTAATCAACTGCACTTAAAAGCTAAGTGTGTATGCCTAAGTGCTTTTCTGGACTGGGGCCAGAAGGCTCATAAAAATGTTTCCAATATTTGGATCCCAAACTTAGCCAATAAAAGGAAAACCCTTCGACTTCAATGGGCTTTCCAGAAAAGTTGCTTGTGAGCTCAGAGTAGACCATGCAACACAATTGGAAGAATATTTCTGAATACAAACACCAGTGGGATCATGACAACAAAATGCAGGAAATACTAAATACAAAATTCTCCCCTTGTTGAAGAAGCTCCAGCTTGATGCCTGGAGCACAGACCTACCCAGCTGATGGAAAGCTTAGCCCAGGCTGAAAGAATAGGCCTTTAATTAATTTATTACTTTTAAGTTAATTTATTACTTTTAAGTTTATTAACTTATTAAGTTTATTTAATCAATTAAGCCTTTCTGCTATCCCTGAACGTGTAATGTTTTGGAAAAACTCATCAAATAGCACTGCCGAAAGAGCATGCCCAGCTCAGGGTGCAGGTGCTCATGGAGGGCCCCCTTGTTTGCAGCTGGAGAGTCAGAGCAGACTCTCCCGTCCCCCCCGCACAGCCCATGCCACCAGACTCAAGGGGGGAAGACCTCAGACGCCCTCACTTTAACACTTCTGCCAACAGCCCAGGCTTTTGCAAATGAGTTAAACATACGAAATCTCAAATCACAATTTACCTTCCTCAGCCCTATCCTTGAAACAGGGCTCAAAAAACATTGCTAAAAATCCTATATTGGCATTAGACATCTGCAAATCACTGAAGAAGAGGCCTCTGGGTCCATTCCCCAACTGAAAGTGACAAAAAGTCTCTACGACATGAAATGCAATTCGGCCTTCCACCTAAATAGGCCCCTCTGAAACCCACTACTCTAGAAGCATAGCAATTGCTGAGAAAGTTTGGATCTGGCTGTTTCATAACTGCGGCCCATGTATGCAGTGAAAAAATCTGTGCCCAAAGCTTATGTCAACTACTTTGCTAAAAGTCAACACTTGTCCTACCTTGCCGGCATTACAATACAATATAATATCATATATCATCTCTTCTTACAAAGCAAATTCAATGGTCAGCAAAAAATGTGGATTATTGAACAACCTAGTCATACACAAAGATACAGAAAGACATCTTCTAAGGATTTTAATTGAGGGAAAACAGTCCAAATTGCAGAATAAATTATAAAAGACACACAAAACTTGTGGCAAACCAGCAGGCACCACTAATATAGCAAGAAATGGCAAATTAATCCAAATTATATTTGCAAATTATTATATAAAAATGGCCTTATTTTACTGTGTCTCTTTTGGAGACAAAACTTGCAGGGTTTCCTGAATGAACATGCCTACCTGTCTCACTGACAGTATTCTGGAGTCAGTAGTACCATTCATATCCCAAAGAAAATCAAGCATTTGGTCTTCTTTTAAGAACTAATGCACTATAATCAGAAAATCCCACCAATTCAAGGCAAGTTACAAGTCCCGTTTGAGATGATCTTGTTGCAAGTTATTTTAAAGAAGTGAAAATCGAGGCAGCCATAAGAAAATGATGCTTCAGGTGTATTATTCAGGGGGTCAATACAGTGCTTCAAGTACTGCTCGGATTTCCACTTCGGGATCAATGGAACCCAGTGCTGCTTCTTTCTTCAGCACTTGGTGTTAGCAGACAGGTAATCAACTTGCTATTTTTGGAACTGGGTCTCACCTACTTGGCACTAAATGACCACAGCGGTCAATCACCCAGTGCTGTTACAAACGCATTCTTCCATCAAAGGATTCAAAATTATACAGCACAAAGCTCTTCCTAGTTTAAACCAGGAGGAGGAAGAGAAGAAAATTACCTGCTGGTAATTTTTAGAACTTCCTTTTGTTTGTTTCATATTTTCACAACAGGAGGATTAATACTGACTAGAGAGGTGACTCTCTGAAGATAGGATATATCTGAAGCCTCTAAAATGGAAAACAAAGGCAGTTTGCAAAATTCACCTGGAGGAAGCATGAAGGGCCCTATTAAGCCACAGCTTGATAGCGATCTGCATTAAACTGTAATACCATAAAGTGTAAAGGATGTGAGGGACCCACACAGCTCACCTCTGGAGCCACATGACTGTCGACTGTCACCCCTGGCAGCACTGCTCTTTTTCCTCCATTGCTTGTCACACACAGTAATAAAATTTTCATGGGCTTGACAGCTGCGTATAGCAGCCCTCACACAGACTGCCAGACAGGCAGACTGTCACAGGACTGAAATCCCATTTTCCAAAGTGAGACGGAGCAAAGATGGATGATTTCTGAGGAGGCTGAAAGTATGATCCCACCTCTTTGTTTCCCACGTGGCCTCAGCTCACTACTTTCTTCAGCTCTGCCCACCCCACCACCTTGCAAAATAAAACAACAACAACAAAAAAAAAATAATAAAAAAGTTTTCCTTTGCGGTGCTGTCTTGTTTTCAAATGTAAGTCACACCATTAACACACCAAATGCCACAGACCCACAAACACCCGCCTGAACCCAGCTGGAGGAAGAGCCAGCCATGGCCTGGGAGCAGCCGCTGCGGACAGAAATGTCCTCCTGCCCCTTTGCCATGGAGGCCACCTAAGCACACCCTCGGGCTCTCCGCCGGGTCTGTCCATGCCTTCAGCCTCCTGTGCCAGGACACACCCTGCAACGCCAGCTTTATCACCTGGTTGGTTGCCCTGGAGGTTGCAACAGCAGCCAAAGGGACCACCAGAGGCTTGGGTTTCCCCAGGGCCGGGCAGCAAGGAGCAGCTAGGCTGCAGGGGATGACTTGGCGGCCGCCGCTGTTGCCCTCCCAGCACTGAGGCGGGATGCAACTCCTGGCCCCCTGACCACGCCAGGCTGCTCCATTCCGCTGCAGGCTCCTCTCCCCCGGGGTGGCAGCCCCAAATCCCACCCAGCCTGCCAGGAGCACTCCCTGCTCACCAGGCCCCCCGGCTGCCTCTGTGTTGGGGCAGTCTCATGAGTAGCACCAGCATGACAAGAGGTGCAGGAAGGGCTGGAGCAGGGGCAAGGAGGGAGCCGCAAGGTCGCTGAGAGAGCTGGGGTCACGTGCCACCACCACCCAGCCTTTCCAAAGTGCTTGTTAGCCAGCAGGGAGAGGGACAGATGTATTTCATCAACACTTGGGGTGTACCGCTAGAAGCTCCTCTACCCCTCTTTAGGTCTTAAACTGCGCTAATATAACGTAAACAAATGCAGTAGTCGGACTGTGATCAAACTTGAGACCGTCCCACCCCAGCCAGCCTGGTAAAAAACGTATATCCACAGTCAGACCACAGCAATACAGCCAAACTCAACTGACACCACAGTCACAACAGGCTACCAGCCCTTTACGGCTGTGACTGAGCCCCTCATCACCTCTGTGCAATTCACTACATGGCAACTAGGAAACCACTTTTATAACGAAAACATGTTATTTTTTTGGCACCACAGGGCTGGCACTAAGGCACAGACACAGCTGTTTATCAAGTTCCAGACCATTACACCTGAAACCACCAAAGTCTGGGAGGCGAGCGTCTGCCCCACCACAGTTCCTGCATGACGTTTCATCATTACTGACAACGCTGAAGAGGGATGAACTCAAATCTCACCAGCAAGACACAATAATTAGGAAAAAACAGAACCACCCATTTCATTAGCAACCCACGGACATTTGATTTGGAAACAGCAAGGACAAGATCTCACACCACCAATGGGTTTTAAAAATCCCTTTTTCTGACTTTCATTTATCAACGTGCACCTTCTGTGCCAGTGAAGAAGAACTGCAGGAAACCCCAGATACTGTTTTAAGATGCCTCCTTCTGTTCCCATACGATGGACAGAGGGAACTGGACAACTCAGGACAGCGCATACCAGCAACTGCACTACAGCAGAGGTGCAAAGCAACGCCAGGCCCAAGGAAAGGATGAAGACAAGTGCTTAATAAATCCTGCCTTTCTTGCAGCTTAAGCACTTTGATTAGAGCTATGGCCCCTCAAAAGGGCCTCTTTTCTTTCAGGACTGGCAGAGGTGTGAGCAGCTCTCAAGGACTGAGGTAAAATGTTAAGAGATAAGAAAGTAAAACAGGAGAACTGGTAATTCAAAGCATACAGAGTGGATCACAAGGGTTCAACTAGGACATGTGTTACGCAGAAATATGTTTATGTATTACAAGAATCAGGGAAGCTTTACACAAGAGCTGAGAGAGCCAGTCTGAAAACTGGGGGAAGATCAAACCTTGCTAAATCATGGCCACTTCGGCTTCCTGTTGCACTGTGAATGGCCTAAAGAGTTTCCAACTCATTAGTGCAATTCTCAAAAAATTGGATGACCCAGCTTGGACTTATCACCTCCCCAGATAACACCTGAAAGCCTATAGATTGGGCTGCTGTGCTTCAGCTGACATGGTGCTACTGAGTGACAAATAAATTTAAGATTAACTGGGCTATGAAAAGGCAGGATGAAGGAGTAACTTAGGAACACAAGGGGGGTTGGACTAAATGATCTCCAGAGGTCCCTTCCAACCCCATACCATTCTGCGATTCTGTGAAAAGAAGTATGAAGAGTATTGCGCATAGTTCACGTAGAATTTTTTCCCCTGGGAAGGTTCCATTCAGCTTTGGCAGATGTAACCAGATTAGATCCACACTGATGGACACTGTAGATGGGATACAGCAGTCCAACATGGTCTGTGCCATCCTATTTGCAATACCAGTGATGTTCAGAGTTACGCTGATAGCAACATGAAGGGACTGACCTTCTCACTGCCACAGCCTTCCCCTGACATTCTATCCTGTACCGCAACCCCACTTTGAAGACAACACTATAAATCGAGGACAACTCTGGCCCCATGAACATTAAAACCTGTTTTCTGTTGTCTCTGGGCACCTGCCACTGTGGCTACGCAGAGGCGAATTAGAACTCCTTGGGATGACGGGGGGTGACATGCTGCAGCTGCCTGGCCCCTGAGGTTCTCCACAAACAAAGCGGCCACGATGTACACACAGTTTCACTGGTCTCACAGGACCTATACTCTTACGTGCCAACAACATTTTTGAAAAATGGGACCTAGGCACATAAATCATTTAGATGTTTTTGGAAATGTTACCTGCAGCCCAAGAGTGGAGTACTGCACGCTCTGCACAATTGTGTGCATGCATGGACAGGCAGATGTTTACTGAGTCCTCATTTTCCTTTACGAGCTGCAGAAATTTTAAATTCGCCTACCTTTTGCTCTTTTGAAACTGCTACGAGACTTTTTACCTTCCACTTTGGTGGTCACAAATGGGAAGGGAGGGGAGAAGGGGAAGGAGGTATGAATTGCCTTACCTGCTCCCTGTCCCTACAAGAGCAGCAACAACAGGAGGAGCTCAGAGAGAAATGCCTCTCCGGTATGGTTGTGTACAATCCTTATGTTTTCTTCCTGATACTGGTGGTTACTTCCAAGGACAGCATACTTCAGCACATTCACTATTGGGTAACTACTGTGCCCCTGACCTTATAACAGCCAAGAAAAGCTCCAGCATCGCTCCCTTATCAGGCCACAAAACAATTAAGGAAACTTAGGTTCCTATTTGCTGCTTATCGTGTTTTTTAATACTACTTTATAAGCCTGTTACTACTTGAAGTAAGGTTGTTACGGCATAATAAAAACTTATCAAAGTCTATAAACTGATTTCACAACTTCAGAACATATTTTTCATTTAAAAAACCCAATGATGATGCTTCCTTAAACTCATTTTAGCCTCATACCAGTATGAGTTATAGGTAATACTGCAGTTCCCCTGGGAGGTCCAAAATACACTAAATCTCCAAAAACTGGCCACTCGCATTTTGGTACCAAGAAAAGGAGTTTGTGGTTTAACTTCAGGTGTCCACAACTTAAAACACTAGCTCATTTTTTCTTATGCATACAAGTGTGTATTTTGAAAATTATATTCATAAACAGAAATACTCACAAAGAATATTCCACTGTAAATATATTTCTTATCAGTGAGGATATCAGAAATGGATACATTAGGTATGTTGCTACAGCATGATCTGTGTGAAATACCATCCAGTCTCACAATTTTATCTACAGTAGCAGAGCTCTGTTCTTAAAACCCCAACATCTGCATCACACACATTTTATCTTTAAATTAAAAAAAAAAAAAATTGCTTTAGTCAGCATCATGGCAAAAAGAAGTGAAAATGTACTAGAGCTAGAGGCACTTTTCCTACATGTCACATCTAACTGTTGTAAACCTAATGGCATTCAAATAGCACTACCACAAAATCACTGTGTGATGTCCTGCTTGTAGCGTGGGCAACCCTTTTGGCTGGAAGCCGTTCATGGTCAACAGAATATAAGCAGATGTGCATCACTCAATTCCACCTCTGCAAAAGCACAGCGGGGAATAATCAGCACTGACACCAGAACATCAAGTCATGGACAAATCAGCCCCCTGTAGCCTAAGCTTTCCCCTTTGCCGTCAGTCCAACAGATCTGCTCTCTTCCCAAGTCACCTGGACTTCCAGGTGAAGCCTGATGCCATTTACCGACGTGCTCAAACACCACTCATGACACGGCGGGCACCACGTGTACGACTGGAAAGCGAAGAGGGTACCTCGGTGCCGGCGCTGGGGTGAGCTGGCAGCCCCATCACCCACTCTGCAGGGAGATGCCTCTCCCTCAGGCCCAGGGGACTTTGGCCAGGACGAGGAGGAAGACGATCGCCCCGCACAGCTCCTCCCGCTCCTCCAGCAGTTGCCCTCTAGCGGGGCATCTGGCAGCCCGCCCCCAAGCGGAGAGCAGCCCGACCCCCCCTCCGCGCCCCCTCCCCGCACCTCCTTCACCTGCGGGGCCGCGGGTTCGCGGTCGCCCCGGCGGGCTCGGCGCGGGGAGGGCCGCGGTCGCCGCTCCTCCGCCGCCGCGCAGGGCGCGGCGGTTCCCGGGGCGCCGTCCTTTACCCCCGGCTTTTTAGTTATTTATTTGCTCGGTGGTTGGTTGGGATTTTTTTCCCCCAATACTGGAAGGTGGACGGCGCGGCGAGGCGAGGTTTTCCAACGGGGGACTCCCGGGGAGTCCCGAAAGCCGGACCCTGCGGAGACGCTCCCCCCATCCCGGGCCCAGCCGTGCTTTGCTTCCCTGAAGTAAAGGGAAGCAGGGCCCCTTGAACCCTGCTAAGTTCTTCATCACGTCGAGAAACCGGATCACAAGTATCCCGACCCCGGCATACGGGTTTTGGCTGGGGTTTCTCGGCATCTCAGCTCCCCCTCTAAAGCCCGAGGATTTTTCCTGGTCATTTTTGCGGGTGGTGTGAAAATACATTCATGGTTTAAGTTAAGGTTCTAGCACTCAACGATGAACCTAACAGGAAGGCTCAAAACGTTCTCTCTTGAAGACTTATGTAATGAACACATTATTGCAAAGCAAAAGGTGAAAAAAGAAACAGTAACGGGGTTACAGCTCGTGGTGATGAACAACTTGTGCACAAGAAAACCAGTATGTGACCATTGTATTAATTAAAATCTTCATAAAGTGATGAAATTTGGATATGAACTCAAACTTTTGAATGCTCAGGTTCTTATCTCCTATTCTTCTTCACACACCTTTTGTATCACTTTTTCCACACTGACAAAACCCAAAGGAGGAACCTCAACACTCCTTCAGCAGTTGTCACCACCTGCTGCAGGGTTGGAGCCTTCGAACACGCTGAGGACCACAGCCATCGGAACAACAGAAGCACCTGAAGCGGTTACGGCTGGTTGTACCCAGTGTGGACTAACACAGCACACATACACCATTCTCCCTTTATTCTGAGTCTCATTTTGTTTCTAGTCTTCTGTATTTACTCCAACTTGTCTCTCAAACCTCACTTTTCTTTCAGTCTCTGTTTTCTTTTGTCCTAAACTTAACTTCTTCTTATTATCTACCCCAACCTCCAGTTCTTTGGTTTCTCTGCCCTCTCACCTGCTTTTTGCCCCCTTCTTTTTTTATTTTGCTCATTTCAGTTGTGCCACTGTATTGCCTATGAGCTCCAATGTCTGGCTGCCTCTCAATTTTATTTCCCATCCACTACTCTTTCTACGTTTCTCCCATTTTCTTGTCTCTCCATTTCTAATTTTCTTGCCCAGCCAAATCTGATCTTCCTCCAGGGTGCCCAGCTTTCTCTCCTTTCCAGAAGCAGAGCCTCTGAGAGTACCAGGGAGAAGATACTCCCACTGTCAGGTCAAGCACCCAGGCTCAGCAGCACCTCAAAAAACAGAGCAGAAAAGCCTGCTCAGCCCTGGGGCGGTCTCAGGGCCTTTTGAAACATCAGCTGTTAAAACTTTGCAGTGGTTTCACATAAACTCTTCTTTCAAAGACAAGGGGGATAAGAAAACTGCTTCCGGTCCTCTTCCATTTGTTTATAAATGAACTAAAGAAATGTTCTTTAAGTAAGATATCAGTCGCTGTTACCAGGCCCAATCTTCATATGAATCTGAACCCTGTAAGAAACCTGAAAACACCTGTATTCCAGCATATGCAGGTGCTCTGGACTTTGACTGGAACATAGCTACGTGTACATATTCCTCTGACTGCAAGCATTTTCTGAATTTCAAATTTCTGCCATTTCTGTCTAAGTTGTGCATGTTCTTTCAGCCACAAGAAACTCTCAGCCTTCCCTGGAATCAAGAGTCATCAATTGTAAGCTAATACAAAGACCTAAAAATCTGTTCTGCAACGCCATATAAACCAAATTGCAAATTCTTACACCCAATTCCCCAGCACTTCACTGATACAAAAACACATGTGCTGTGTTTTATGACAGACATTTTAGTAGTTCAAAGTCCACATAACTGTGATGTACTCCTCATCCTGTTATCCTTAGAAATCAGAACTGCTGAGATGTCATCTCCTGCAGTCCTACTACAGAATATCAATCCTATTTCTACAGACTTACCTTAAGATCAGCACTGTCTTGCTTCTCCATTTATGCTTCTTTTTTCATAAGTCCTATATTCCCAGTGTCTAAGCTGTCACTTCAAAAGCAGTGCAGCCAGCTCAATTCTTGAATGCCCGTTAGGAACAATGCTTCATACCTCCTGCTTTTCATGTCCTAAGTAAATGAAATGCAGACATGTCAAAGTATGACCGCATTAATTCTTGCATAATCTTTCACTGTTTTCAAAGTCCAAAAAATCTCCTACCAAAAAGCAATCTTAAAGGAGAATAATACTCTAAACAGAAACTTTTACCAAAACAGGAATGGCTTTGTTTCTGTCGTTTCCATGGGGTGCCCGCAGAGGCACAAGCATCCAAATACCCACTCTGTTCTGTTAGAGCATACCTCCTATCCAGCAAGTATATTAAGATCGTTTTTTTCTGTCAACCGTGTTTAATCAGGCAGGATCTATTAAAGGAGTGTCCGGATTTTGGAATGAAAAAGCCAGAACTAATCTACATCTTATGCACTAGAGGGAACTCCCAGTTTCATTGTTTCATCATCTCCACGCTGAAGACACTGAGTTTCGTAAGACTATCTACAAACTTTTACCTTTGCCTTAGTGCCCTAACAGATCTTCAAGAACTGATGAAGCAGCAGAGAGAGGAGCAAGGAATGAAACTGCCAAAGACTGTTTCTAGATTTCTCCCCTCATTCCACATCATCATGAAATCAGCCTGCCATTAGGCTTATTTAGCTTTATCTTCTAACATAAATAAAGAAGTCTCATAAGTTAGTCCAACACTGAAGGCCAGCAGCAGACACACTGAATACATACTCATCAGATGATGACTGTTTCAGCTATTGCTTTAACACACTGTGGAAAGACGCTGTGGCAGATTATTTTTCATTATAGCACACAATTTAAATCTTCTTTTACAATGCAGGTTCTGAACTATAACAGAACAGTATTTTCTGCCTTGGTCTTCCCCTTCAACTTACAGTGTGTAGAGGCAACCTCCTGGGGCGAGTTTAAGTCATGCTTTATTGCTTATTTCACAGTATGTGACTATACAATGATTATTCCAGGTCTGATTGTAATATATCTTCCCTCCTGCTGCCCACTGCACACTGATACTAGGCACATCTGCCAACAAATGCTTTTCCAAGAAGGAGAGCATGACTCCTCTCACCACGAATAAACTGATTTTTTGATTAAAGTTAAGGATGACAGAACCCGGGCAGGCATATAAATGTCCATCAGCTACTGGGTCACATGATAGATGCACTTCAACAGGAGGCAAGAACGAGGACAGCCTTAACATTGAATTACACCCAGCCAGGATGCCCTGTGTTCTTACAGTGGTTTTTTAATCAGATCATTCAGTGGTTGCAACAGTTAGTTACTGATATCTCAAGATGGCTCAAAATCCTTCAAGATAGTTCAAACATTGTATTTGCATGAAGAATTATTCAAAGTCAACAGGACTGCAGAATTTATTCTATGAGAAAAATTGGCTTTTGAAAAGCTTTTATTAAAGTCTGTAAGTAGCCAGGAATGTAGTGGGGTAGGTTTTGTCAGCTTGATGGTCAGAGTCACAAACATCCAGCCATCAATTCTGCTGAAACGCATTCTGCAAATACCTTTGAAGTCAGCGCAGACCCAAAGAACAAAATGTGACAGTACAGTTTATTCTCATTACCACCATTAATAGTTTCTGTGCTTCTAGTGATCGTCCCATGGAAACCAGCATATACTGCTTCCTAAGGCAGGACGTCCCTGCCCAGAATTGAGATACATTTCAGGTAGCGTCATTGGTCTCTGCTACTCAATTTTCTTAATAGAGGTAAGAAAATGAGTGGGGAAGGCCTAAGAAGACTCAGCTTAGAAGTGTGTTTGCAGCTTTAAGATGTAGTAGTCTTCATCTGTTGAGAAGAAACCCTTCACAGTGACAGAGAAGCACAATGTACTTTTGAGGGTAACAATCACAGAGGCAAGCACGAGAAAGATGCAGGATGGAAGGATAACCACTTCAGCTGCTGTTCTTACCTCAGTATTAGAGGACTCCTCAGACGATATGTGTAGCTAAACAGTAACACCTGAAACATTTTGTAAGTTTCTGAGGAGCCTTTCTTGAGCGTTAACACAATCCCTTCTTCTAAGAATAAAGTCTTTAACGGCTTTGTGGAATAGTCTCAGGGAACACTGCCTCTCTCCAGGTTGCTCTGCCATTCCTTGTATCCCTCAGACTGGTTAACAGATTTTTCAAATGTGTCATCTTTCAGAGTACTCCTAGAAGACGTGAACTCTGACTGCTCAGCTCCCTGGCCTGGGTAAAATGACAGGCATATGGATTCTTTCTTTCTCCAGATGTGACCCCAGAGCTTTCAAATCCTCATTTTAAAACAATTTTCAAAATCTGTTAATTTCTTTCCCACCTTTTTTCATACCAGATACAATACATCTTTCTCACAGGGACTACACAGAAAGTAGAATTGGTGGGATGGAGGCTTGTGTTACTATTGATCCATGCGAAAGCAAATGCTTCAAACTTAAGAGGAAAGGAGACAAACAAAAAACTTGCTCCTTGAGACTGAAAAAAAAAAAAAGGAACCTTATCCACATGGCCTCTTTATTTTGAACTAATCTAAAAGTGTTTACCTAAAAATTAAATGTTAAACAGTGATGAGTGTACAGGGAGTTTCACAAAGGAAGAAGGGATCCTGTCCTTTAGTGACCTATGGCTGGACGCAAGAGGAAAACCTGAAGACATTTACTAGGATGTCAAGCAAGTGCACTGAGCACACACACTCTCGGAATGGAATACATCTGTGCAAAACACTTAATGCCAGACTATCTAGTGTAAGAAGATTGGCTGATTCACAGGGAATAGTATTGTCCCAGACCAGTCTACCAAAGGCTGGGGCCAGCTGGAGGCATATCCGTGTTCACGTGACACTGTGCCTTTAACATGTTATTGCTGACTGTTCTGCAGGTGAGTCCAAAACACTTGGCTGTTGGGTTTCACGGGCTGCCCTAGGAATTGTGGAGCTTGGGCGAGGGCTCCTCATCAGGCACAGCCTGATGGCAAGGCCACGGCACAAGAGGCAAGTGACAGTATGGAGTCACCCTATGAGCTGGATCTGGTCTGCAGGGCATCACTTTGACCACTCCCCACTGAAAGCAGCGGGCAGTCAACAGCAGGCAGAAGTCCCACATAAAAATACCGAGATGTTAGTGTCAGCTAGGCAGGGCTCCATTATTATTATTATTGCTTTCAGGCTGTGTTTTGAAGAGGTATCACGTACTACACAATAGAAATGCACCATATGACCAACCTTCAAACTGATTAACTTGGCTGTTTGTTGCTGGCTGCTTAAGTTTCACCTTTAGGTAAGTAGATTTGTATGAAGAAAGCAAAGTCAATTTAAGCTTACTTCTATTCAGCATATAAGAAGTTTGCTTTTCTCCTCTGGGCCAATCGTCCCATTCCAAAATAACATTCTTCTGCTATGACCCAGTGCCTTAGCCTTTCCGTAACTTTTATACCAATGTGTTTGCTAATTGCTATATTGTGTTTTTAAATGGTAGTTTCTAACATCACAGAAATTAGTATTGGCAACTGAGATAATTCTCTTAAATACTTACCTCAAATGAAAACACCTTATGCATTTTTTTTTCTGAGGAAAACCAGACCAGCCTAAGAAAGGAAATTAGTTTGGTTGCAGCCCTAGCTCGAAGTGGGACTATTTTTAAAAAAAAATATATTATGTGATCAAATAGACCTTGGTTTTTTTTTTTTTTAAGAAAACAGACTTAAAATACTGTTGTTACCTTGACTACTTAAGACTTAAGATAAAAAAACAAGGACATGTTCTTGTAAACAGAGTTACTGCTCATTACTGTCCTGAAAGCACAGATCTTCTACAGCATGAGTACACTACATTTAGAGAATCCCCAAGACAGAATACTACATCTCAAAAAATCAAATTCCACTGCTCTAACCTGTAGTATAACAGCACCACTGAAATACAGAGACCTTCAAAATCATATCTTTAAAAGGCAAAGTGTTTCTAACTTTTATTACTGAAAAGGAAAACCTAATAATGTACCTTTATCACTCCTTTTAAGTCAATGATAGACACTGGTAATTGCGATACAATGTGGTCTAAGGAATTTGAGTAAGAGCATTTTGATTGCTGAACTCATTATTGAAACGACTGGTCTTTGTAAATTAGCAATTCTGGCCTCACAATAATTCAAGACCACCCAACCAAAGATGAAGTCTAAGTCCCAAAATTATTTGAGATTGGAGTAATTAACTCTGACAAATCCAGTATATTCGCAGATAAGCTGCACAATATAAACAGGGGAAAGAGGAATGCATTGAAACGTGGGTACCAGAATCTGTCTCATGGCTCAAAATAATGAGAAAGATAATGGGGAGCCTCTTCTACCTTCTATGCCATTTGCTGTCATAAAAACAAGTAGGCAAGTAGGCACTCCCAGTACCTATCCATTTGACTCCCTGACCATGCTGTATCCTTAAAACACTTTGGGCATAGGTGTGTTGTATGTGTGGACTCTAAGAAAAAAACCTCAAACATACTGGACATCAAAACCAGCGTAATTTCTCCCTGAAGCCTTGCCATGTCATGGGAATTAAGGCATTTTGATATTTACACTCCGGGTTTGATATTACTATTAATGTCCAAAGTGTAAACACTTTTTGCTTGTTAGCAATACCTTTCACTCCCATATCAAACTATACTTCACAATCATACTTTATTGTTACGGCTTCAATTTAAACAATGAAAAGCTGTCTTTGATGTCTCTGTATTTGCACATTACACATTTGGAAATACAGAGGTTTGTCTGGAGTAGATTTTCCTCTTTTCAATCACAGGTTTCTCCAATTCCTAATAGTACAAAAACTATTACAAGGCGCAGACTTGCAACATATGATTATTTGATTAAAAAGAGCACTGCAGTTTACAACTGACAATCATGAAACTGTAGGATTTTGGTAACTTTATGCCAAAGTAGTTCTTACATAATAATTTCTAATTTATGCAATCAGAAGCAAAATTAGTTTTTTAAAATGCCAGGAAGTAAAATGCTCAAATGAAGGACATCACAAAATTCACCTCAGCGAGAGCACTGTGAATAGATGTGGCTCATTTCCATTCATAGCTCTGCATGAAAAAACTTTCCTTTGGCTTACACTTTATTGAGGATAGTATAATACTATTTTTGTTTACTTTTTTTTTCAATCTCATACTTGGTAAGCCACTAATTTCATCATATTCCAATCCAAACATGAATACTCTGGGTATTCATATAATAAAACTGGAAAAAAATGTAATGTTTACCCATCCATAACCCTTCTTTCAAAAATTCACTATTATAAGAAGAAAAAACAAACCCAGGAAAACTACCATCCAGCATAATAATCCTTAAATGCAAAATAAAATTAGAAACAAAAATTGACTTTGCCTTCATCCTCCTTTCACAATTATCCCTCTGGGAATGGTAACATATCAGTAATAAGAAAGTTATTTTTTCCTTCAGTAGTGAAAAGTTATGATCTGTATGGCTTTAAGAGAAGAAAGAACAATGATTTCTATTCCCTTAGAAGCGACTAAGAAGTCGTAAATGCTGTTTTTTTAACTAAGAACATTTAAAACATACTTATTAATAACACGTCCACTTACAAATGAAATATCAGTAATTAAAATTGTTTGCTGCATTAACATCAAATTCTCTAATACAAAAAGATGTAAATAGGATTTAAATAAGCAATCTTTTAATAAGACTGCTTGAAAAAGCCTATTTGAAATTTCCTTATACATTTCAAATCTACTGTTACATATACACCAACATTTAAACACTATTTCATGAGTTAGCTTCTTATGAATTAGCACTTACCTTTTTCTTCCCCTTATTTAACAAGTACATTTGAAGTAGCCTTCAGCCACCAACCAAGGTTTCCATCCAACAATCGGATAAAGCTTGCTTTCCAGTTGTAACTGATGGAAACAGTGATAAGAAGCAGGGACAACAAAATCCCATGTGTTAAACTGATAATTTCTCTTTGGGGAGGGGGTGGTGGTGGAGAGAGAGAGAAATGAAGACGTGAATCAAAAATTCTCGGCAAAACATTTTTACTCCAATTATGCTGAAGATCTCATGTACCTTATAATCAGGAACTTGCAACCTGATCTGCCTTTATTTATGCATCACAGTAAGGAAATGATTAACATTCATGATGTCACTGCTCAAATTTTCAGTAGCAGTTCAGAATAAAAGCACAGCCAAAGCATTTTCCAGATTCACTGTAGTTTACCATGTATGCGTATTGCCATCTAGAGAGTCAAGGTTATAACTGTAGGCATGGAAATAATTAAGCCAGACCAAGCACACTAGCTGTTTTGAAATGCTTATTTGAACATAAGCTTCGCTATACCAAACAATTAGTCCATGCAGTCTAACATCTCTTATTGCAGCTGCCAGCAGATACTTTCACAGAAATAAAGGTGAATTCCCCACAACAGATCTGCCAGAAACAGACGTAGCTGCCAAACAGTAAGTAGCAGTAAGTATCTTTGGTGCTACCTGGAAACATACATTCGCATTCTTATTTTCTACACGAAGGATCCTGTGGATTTTCCAACTTCCCATATACATAAGTGTGTACTTTTTTAACGTCCATGAAATTATTGGCCTTGCCAACAGGAAAAAACATCAAGCAGTAACTGTCAAAACAGTGAGAAACGTAATAAATTTACTGTTAATTACCATATTCACATTATTGTATATGTTGCTGTGCTGAAGATGAAGCCAATGCTGAAAATACTACTTCATGTCATTGCTCTCGTGCTAACTATGCGTGCACTCAGTTGCTATGCTACTTCATCACATATCTTCCATTCCCTACTTTCTTTTTCCTAATTTCTTTCTACCACAGTTTACTTACCCAACACACGGTCATTAATGCAGCCCGTTTTTCATAGTAGTTCTTCAATTTCCTGATTAGGACTGAGCTTTAGGCTTCTCCTGTGGGCTTACTTATCTTAGGAACCATAAATACAGTACAGGCCTCCAGTAAACACAAATCAGAACATATAAAACAGGCTTTCAGTTTAGAATGAGACAGGAAGTTTATACAGGCCAACATGCTGGTAATACTACTTCGCTGTTTATATCTGCTTTGAAACATATTTAGTGCCAGCATTCCACTTCTCATTAGAATACCCATACCCTTACTGTGCAACTTCCAGATGCAACATCCTTATCAACCTGGGTAGTGCCTAGATGATCTCTGTGGTTATACTTCTTAATCCTTTGACAATTGTTCTTCCTTTTAGAGAGGAGCGTTTTAGACAAAAGCAAATTCCCAATTATCTAGAGAGAGCATAAAAAATTTTTTTGTTCTGAAAGTTTAAGAACATATCAAGTGAGTATCACCAGTTGGGAGATATTATGCTACTCCTGAGTTGTGTTAAAATTTGTGCCAACATTTTGTTATTTCAAAAGAACATTTTCTTCTCATTGGATACAAAGGCACATGCGAAGTAAAACACCTTTAGTTTACTTATAATTTAGGTACAGCCCTTGAATAAGAGCTCGCTAGAAAAATGGAGGTGGAAGTCAAGACCAGTGTTTCGGTAGCCCACAGTGACACATGGTATCTGGAGACACCAGGCATTGAGCAAAGACATGTCTTGATGACACCTTTTGACAGCTGTAATGCAAAGTTTATGTAACACATCACGACTCCGCTTACCTTGCCCAGCCTTTTGTACAACCCAAACTCTCAGACTCCTTTCAGAAAATTTTCCAAGGCTTTTAAATTTGCCTCTATTTGCAAACAGATGAATGGAAAAAAATAATCAGCTCAGCAAATGCTCTGAAAGTAGCCATAACATTCCAGCCCATAACCCAGAGCCTGGGACAGAAACAAGCTAAGAGGAAAGTTCTTGCCTACAGCATAATTGCAAATAAAGTGACATATGGCTTACAACATAGTGCAATCTTAATTTGTTCTAAAGGGATTTTTTTGTTGTTATGGAAAAGCACAAATACATATTTAGCGACAATAATAAAACCTCTTCTGTCCTGTGAATATAATGGAGAGACAGACTTTAATGCTAAAATGCAATCTGTCACTAGGACATACCTACTGTGTACGAAGCTCCAAGAAGATTTTAAGTGACTAAAGTATGTTTGCAAAGATACTAGCTAATAATGCAAAATACTGGATCCTGAGAATACTGGGTGGTATGAAATAGTACAAAATCCACAAATATAGGAATGCATATATTACCTGGGGTAAAAAAAAAAAAACAACAAACAAAAAACAACAACAAAAAAAAGCCCAAACACCTCAATGAGTTAATGAATCTATTTCCTCACTAATTTATTTTGGCTATGGTATGGTAAACATGAAATAGCAGATGCATTCTCGCAAGAAAAGGAGTTTGCTTTTAAAAACATTTGTAAAGTAATTCCTAAGACAAAGTGACATATTTGGACTTAAAAAATATGATGGAAAATGTGTGAGAAAAATAAATATTGTTTAAATATGTATCCAGCTAATCTAACTGCAGGTAGAAGCACAACTAAACAAGCACCATGAAATGCTTGAGTCACTCATTTCTTCTGTGGATAGTAAGAGACACTACCAATCTAAAACAAATAACCAATGAATAAATAAAGATACCTTAGAGCACAAATACTGAAAAAAACTTTCCAAACGTTTACTAAGGAGGCTGACAAGCTAACTTTAAACAAAAAGCCCGAATAAAATGACAAAGTTATAGAAGCAACAATCTTAAGACATACAGTCAGGAACTTCACACAGTAATAGTACCCAAGTTTTCAAATACACACAGGCAAAACTTTATTGTCCTTTAGCAAATACATAATTAAAAAAAAAAATCCACAAGTTGCCTTCTTCAATGGTGATTCCAGCAAAAATACAGTGTTTTCTATCCTTAAAGTCAAATCAAATCTGCAAAGTCTGACAGTCTGTCCATACAACTTCAGGTAACTATTAAAGACAAGTATTTCTAATTGTACTTCAACTCATAGATAAATTACAGAAGACAAGCATCAAGTTTGTATTTCACAAAAAAACCCCAAACACTAATTCAATGAAAATTTCAAAAAAATCCTTTGAAAAAATTTGGAAAAAAAAAGTTTGCAAGATCCACAATCTCTGTAAAAACCGCACCTCAGTCAGTTAAGTTTGCAAAAGCCTATGTGGTAATTTTGCATTAACTTTTCTTGACACATCTGTGCACACCTGCCATTTCGATGCTACCTACTTGTTCAGAGCTAACATCACAAAGAATAAGAACAGCATTAACTTGAGAATGGACCAAAAATCTAAAAGCTGGCTGCCCACTGCTTTGGGTAATGTGAAAGGAGAAAGTGAAAAAACTTATTTTCCAAGGAGAATGAGAAAAAAATCCAGAACAGTGGCAACTTACAGAAGAAAATATCCCCTTTTCCTTCCTCCTCCCTGCCACATTTGGTTTTGGTTTGCATAGAAAAGGGAATGTTTTTTCTGGTTTTGGTAGGCTCTTATTTTTTTGGTTTAGCTATTACACGAAAAAAAACCCCACATTAAAAATCACTACAGTCTGTGTGGTTTATGAAAAATTCACATGAGAAATATCTCAGGTACCACAGTTACATCTTTTTGTTCAGGACAGGCAAAATGATTTTCCATTTCCTTTTGACATGTAACATATCACCTGTTTCTTTTAATTGCATCCCAAAGTTCTAATTTTCTGTAGTCTTCTCTTTTCTGTAGCCTTGTTTCCATGTTTTCAAGCATTCTTGCTTGACATCATAGCCTTGTCCACACTGTACACCTCCGGATAGCTTACTGTTAAGTATCTAATAGCGATTATCCCATTCACTTAGACAACTCAGACCTGCTTTTGCAGACTGACATATATTGTTACGTCAAGAAGGCAGAAGCATGCTTATTTTTCTCCCAAGTAGAAAAATCTGAATCCAAATGGAAACAAGTTTACTGCGAGTAGATGTACAACAATGACACAATTGATCAGGTCTCCATTTCAGTGTCCATGGTATCAGTCCTTGAAGGAGTTTTAGCTTCTGGTGGAGTTTCTCCATCTAGGTTCTGAATGTCAGACAAATCAATAGTAGGCAATGGTGCTCTCCAATACAGGAATGAGTTATACTGACAGAATTCTTCTTCTTGCTTTGAAAAGAGAGAAATACACATTAATGTTTTGTTGCCTTTTTGTTTATCACAACAGTACAAAATAATAAAAATAAACTTTTATAAAAGAAACTGCAACAAGGAAGAGTTACTCAGCTGTTCCACATTAATGGTTCTTATAATTTTATACAGAAAGCATGTGAGCTACCTCAAAGGAAAACACCATAGAAAATCTCAACCAAATATAATTTACTTTTGTCTTTTCAAATATTCTTGCAAAGAACTGCTGTACAACCTTTGGCAAATACTTCGATAAGTCCACCAATTTCTTCAACTTGCAATCTTTGCACAGAACTATACTGTAAAATTTGTGCAATTATTGGACTTTGCATGTGAAAACTGCTCACTGCTTTTTCTTCTCACGATGGTATACAAATCTCATGTGTATTTAGAAGGTGGTATTCAGAAGAATGTATTTAGCTCTTTTAGATCAACTCAGAGGCTGATACTTGCAAGAAAAGTAAAGCATTGGACAGCATTCCTAACACACTCCGCTGTTTCTTTTCTGTAGCTACATTTTGTACTCAAGTATACATGAAAAAAATGAAGATCTCTTCTACGGGCAGGAAGGGGAAAGTTTAAAAACTAGTAAGTTGTATAAGAAAAACTTTGGAGGAACATGTAGTTATCTACTACTTTAATATGGAACCACAATTTTTACCTGTTGTTTTTTTTTTTTTAAATCTCTGTTAGAAAACACACTGTTTGTTTATAACCACATGTTGCAGTTATAAACAGTGGCCAATCAGTGCATGTTTCTATGGACATGATACACATAAGAAGAGGTATTCTCAAGTCATTCCTTAGGTCTTAAGCATGTACTTTCTTCTGGTATGTAAAAACACTGAATGCTACCACAAACCTAAAATAATACATTTCCATATAATACTGGTTTGTGTTTTTCCTAACATACAATCAGAATTTTGAAATATTTTACTTTAATGTCTCAGCTATAACAGGTGCTGACCAAAAGTATTTTTAACAAATAAGCTGGCATAACTGTTTTGGAATGGCTCTTGAAAAATTTCATGCTTTGTCTACTAGCTCTGCAACAGAATAAAAAACAAGCAATGTTCAAAAAATTCATCCATAAGTAAGTATCATCCATAAAGCCTCTCAGATACTGAAAAAATTATGCTTCCCCACTCTCCTCAAGAGAGAAGAACATAAAATCACCGTACTTTCCACTTAAAGAACACATTTTTCTATTACTTAGAGCACAAACCTCTTGTGAACTGATTTGTTGTAGTAGGTAACCTGTTTTTACTACAAAAATCCTGCGTATCACAATTCTGTGATAATTAAGAGAGGCATGAAAGATGTAGACATTTCATAGCAGCAAGACGGCTGCATGCCTGTAGAGTACTATGAATCTGAATTTGCTTACTAGGAAAAGCTTGTCTTCAGGAAAAATTAAAGAAGATGAGTTCCCATTAATGGGAATTGAGACCAAATGATATTGTGCCACAGGAACAGAAGGATTGATTATATGGAAACTGGAAGAAAGCCAAACTATAAGCTGTTGCCCACATTTGCATAAATATTCTTGTAAACTGAAATTTTTGTACTGCACAGCATTAACAACAAAGTGCAGAAGAGAAAGGGAAGATTTTCCAGTCCGTGGAGCTACCTACGCAGCGTCACTCACACAGAACTGTGCGGGGCAGGTGACTAAAAAGTTCTTTGAAAAAAATCTCCAGCAATGGAGTTTCAGAAACAGTCAGCTATACTTACAAATTATTCCCATGTTTCATCTGCAATCCCCTTATATTTCAAGAAGTTACTGCTCATACTGTGAGACCTAAGCACTTAAAGTCAGAACACCCCTGTGCTAGGTGCTTTCTATTCACCGAGTAAATGACAGCATTCTTGTTTCAAGGAGATTATAATCTAAAACTTCATGACCACAAAAATATGCATACTTATAATTTTGGACACAGACTACATACAGGATTAATCTCAAGAGTATTCAAGTCTCGAAAGGAGCAGTATTTCAATTTATTGGTACCTCCCAGTAACCAAGCAGCACAAAAGACAGAGGGAAACACTAAACATTCATACATAAAATGCAGATAAAGTATCAAATATTCACATTCACCTAAATATATTTCAAAGCAGGTTTTGAGAGAAATTCTAGCAAGGTAGGTAACATGCTGCGAACTCAAGAGATAACAACGGCTCAGTTTCTATGGATGAAGTTGTTTAATTTTTAAGGAGTTAGTTTTCCAACTCTAGCTGCAAAGGTGTGCTTGCAAATAAAACTCAAATGTTTCTTGTCAACTGTAATATAATTGGAATTGCTCATAACTTTAACAAAAACAGTATGAAATTAAGTGTCCTGATCATGCTTATTATAGTAATGAACTATACAATCCACGAAAGAGCAAAGAATAATCCCAAACTACAACTGTATTTTCATAAAGGTATAAAAAACATCATAATCAGAAATATCTTTGTGAAAGATTTAAAACATACAGGTAGGACATACAGAAGATGGAAGAAAACACCTCTTGTCTGCCATTAACCAAGCTTTGTTTTATATAAAAAATGCTCTTTTATACAATACCGTACTTAGGGAAACAACCTGTTAAAAATACAGTCCTACAAAAACATTTTATGTAGAGAAATACTCTCTACAGTGTGGAAATCCAGGGGGTTTTTTGCCTTCCTACCACTGTTCAGAACCCTGGTTGGGAAAGTCCCTTGGGAGATAATCCTGTGGGCCAAAGGGGTCCAGGAAGGCTGGACACTCTTCAAGTAGGAAATCCTAAAGGCCCAGGAGCAGGCTGTCCCCATGAGGCGCAAAATTAAAGGTCGGGGAAGACGGCCAGCCTGGTTGAACAAAGAGCTTTTGATGGGTCTTAGGGAAAAAAGGAGAGTTTACC
>KZ505787.1:165876-201834 GCA_002844005.1 Limosa lapponica baueri
AAAGCTCACAAAATTATATGTATAAGTAAGAATTCAGCATTGTATTTACGATGGAGTAAAGCTGTTCAGTAGAGGTTTGCTCAATGGGTTTAATTTGCTTTGCTTGAGAAGATGCTTGTTCTCCCTTCAAAAATGAAAGATATGATTGTGTTTTAAAGGTGCAGCCTAAAAAGGATGTGTAATTTTCATAACACATAAAATTTTTTTCTCAATTCCTTTGTGCCTTAATTCTACCTCCATCACAAAAAAAAACCCAAACCAAACCAAACAAAACAAACCAATCAACCAAACACCAAAAAACACTACCAAAAGGCAGAGCCTGTGAAAGGAAAGCCACGATTTTCTTTACAGATCAGTGTAAAGTGAGTGTTACCCTTTTTCAAAACCTGAGAGTCTAAAACTGGAGTTCAAAGTCCCTCTGACCTGATGAGACTTTTTGCCACTTCCACATCACTGGATCAAATATTTTGGTCTCCCTTAAAAGATCCAGGTGGGACGAAAGGCGATTTTACATATTTCAAGCTTATAGATAGGAATGAAATTTGACCTAGCATTTTATTTTTGTAAAACTAAAACTTTATTACTACTGCATTTTGTTTTCTGGCCTACTGTGGTCAAGGTAAAATGTGGTCGAGGCCAGGGAGAAGAATGCACGTTGTGCAAAGTTAATCAGAAATGCCAGAAGTCAACCGTGCACTTCTACATATCCTGATCATTAAACAACTGATCCCCTCCCCCTGACCACCGCCTTCATTAGGCATTTTGGTTAGTATCACTACTAAACACCCATCCCAAACAAAAAGTTAAGAAAGCAAATGGTCAGATATTGTAGTAAGCCTGAGCTATAGCCTCAAACAATAGAGATTATGATAATAAAAATAATATAAATAATAATATAGATATATATTATATATAACGTAAATGAAAATATAAATAAACTCTTCAAGCTTCCACCATATTTTTGGATGGTGATCTCACGGAAGACAGACAACTAAGGTGAACTCCAGACAGGCAGTTGCCCATCAAATTTTGTACTGGGGCGGGGGAGAGGTGGTGTTTGTGTGAGGGGAGGGAAGCTAGAAATGTTACTTCTGCTTCAGGAAAGGGGGGGGGGAAAAAAAAAAGCAAAGCTTTCAAGAGGCTCCCGACCGATCAACACCGGGAGGCAGAGAAGGAGCTGCGGGGCACCGAGCGCTGTGCTGGCTAAGGCCGAAGGACTCCGGCCGCTGGCTCTGCGGCTCCGCCGCCCCTCCCGCCCCGTCCCCGGGTGACACCCGCTCCCCGGCGCAGCGGGCTGAGGCGGCCCCTCCACGGTAACGCCTGAGCTGCCACCCACACCGCCCACGACTTTCTCCCCGGAGGCGAGGAGCCCGGGCCCGCCCACCGCAGCATCCTCCCCGGGAGGCCTCTCTGGCCGCCCCAGCCCCGCTCCGTTACCTCAACGGCCGTGGCCCGCTCTTTGCCGAGGCCACCAGCGCGTCCCTCCACCGTCCGCTCGTCCTGAGGCGCCGCGGGCCCGCTGCGCCGCCGCCGCCTGCCCCCCACGTCCCCCTGCTCCCCGCGGGGGCTGCTCCCCCGCAGCCCGGGCCGCTTGCCCGGCGGCGCCTCAGCCTCCTCCAGCTTCCGCTTCGGGGCAGCGGGGCCGGCGCTGGCGGCTTCGCCCCGGGGGCGCCGCTCGGGCGCGGCAGCGCGGGGGGGAGGCGGCTCGCGCAGGAGCCGTTTGATGGGCACGTGACACAGTAACGGCTCCGCGCGCCGCTTGGCCATGAGGGGGCCCGAGCGCCGGCGGCCCCGAAGAGCACGCGCACCCCCGCCCCGGTTGCACGCACCGCCGCCGCGCGGGGGCAGGGGGCATGCGCGGGCCACTTGGGGCGGGGCGGAGCATGATAACGGCACGGGGGGCGGGGCGGAGCGCGGCCCCACCCCCACCACCCCCGTGAGTGACGGGTCCGTGAGGGACCGGGAATATCAAACACCGGCATCGTCCCCGCGAGCAAAGGGACACGTCGAAGATGGGCGACGTGACGTCATACCGCAAACTTTTTCATTTCTGAGGAAACTCGAGTGGCTTACACGCACGGAAAACGTGGGGAAGCGCACGCGGAGATGTGAGACTTCCCCCTCAGGCCTTCCTAACCCATCTTAGCGCACACCACCTGGAAATGAGAGCACCAGGCGCTTTCAGCTTGTCAATCTCATTCCATACAAAGACGTATTACACTGAGGGTTCTGCAGCGCTTTATTTTACACCCGATGCCGCGTACAGTTTAATAGCAACCTAAATTAACATGGTCTTGGCTTCGGCTGACAAAACACCTTAAGCATGTCTCCCTCCCCTCCCTCCCTCCCTCCCTCCACGTATACAACTGAAGAACATCATCACATTCAATAATACACAATTATTATCCCCTGCATAATTATTATCCCCTGCATAATTATTATCCCCTGCATAAAACCAGTGATTAATTTTAAGGACTCATAAATAGGACTGCAGGTAGAACGCTACTGACTCATACGGCGTACGCACAACATCAGTCCGCTTCCAACTCTTAATGCAACCCTTATAACTTAAAAACACCGGGGCAAACCGGCACTTTTTAGATGAGAAACAGAAGCACGTCACTACATACCTGACCTAAGCAAGTGTGAGAAACACACACAAAAAAAATGGCACTTGTGACAACGTGGGGTGGCACAGAACAAACCCAGCAGAACAAAGGATACCGACATCCAGCCAGAGAGCAAGAGTTCAACTTCCCATTTGCAGAAAACAGGAACACCACGTCTCGAGAGTAACTACAGACCAGGCCAGGGGCAGAAATTAGGCGGCATTACAGATAGATACACTACTCAGCAATGGCAAAACTGGCATTCACCTCACCTTGTCTTATTTCAAGGAGCTTGAAAATCAAGACTAATCATATTCTATCTACGGGAAAAAAAATCAGAATGAAGGCAATAAATCAGAAAGTCCCTCAGAGAAAAAAAAAAGTAAATAGTACAATAAGAAAATTAAATCAATTTTTCAAAAATTATTTTTAGGTGTGTAAGGGCTTTCATTTTTCTTCTTTTATACATATTATATGTATTTATATATAATATATATTTTATTATATATTATAGGTATAATATATAATAAAATATATATTATATATTATATATTCTTATATATATAAGAATGTATTATATATTATATATATATTCTTATATCTCCCCCTTGCAATGGCAGTGTTTCAGCTTTAAGCACATTTTTTCTGGAGCAGGGTAGAACTTGTGATAGTTCATTTTATGGAGCTCAATCTTGGTGGTGCACTTCTAAGGAAGACGAAGAGTCAGTTCAAATAAGACTAGTTTAAGCAAAACTCTAACTGAAAACTTCTGTAGACCAGGAGCCTTTATTCTCAGTAAGGGTTCTGAGCAGAAAGGGGCACAGTACTCAAATACACCCTCTCTTATGCAGTGTTGAAACTAATTAAAAAAAAGACAGTTTGTGTTTTCCTTCCTTCCAGACTTTCAATTTAGGAACAAAGGCACAATTTCTGGCCTTGATGGGGAAAATCGAAAAGCCAGTAACAGATTTATTGAAGAGATGCGATTAGGACATCACCACCAAAAAGGGGGTCTACAAGAATGGGAAACAAACAGGCTGTTTTCCAGTGGCATTATGACCAAATATGACAGAAAAAAAAAAAAAACAAAAACAAACCAAAACCAAAACCTTGATTCCTTATCATAATATTTTTATTTTTTAAAGAAATTTTTGAAAATGGATGAAAATGGTACTTAAGGTAACCAATATATTAAGGAAACCAAATGGCTGACGTGACATCTCCTCTCAGCACATGATTACTAATTAATGATTTCTCATGTACAACTTCTGTCACTTTGAAGTGACTTTTACGTGACAGAAGACTCAGCCTCTTGTATAGTATCATAATTTTTAGGTTAGATATTCATGTAAGAGACATCTGCCAGAACAAAAAAAAAAAAAAGGAAACACATTAGGATAAGGAACCAAGAAGTCACTAAGTCACAAAGCTAAAGTGCCTGAAGTCAGAAGAAAACTCTACCAACGGGCCTGCATATGCTGACTCAGGTAGAGATGATTAGGTTACACCACACGCTATTTACATATAACTGGTTTTTTCCCCCTTTGAGAAACAGGGATTTTTCTGGTGCACTACCTACACTTTGCATGAATAACTCAGCTATGTTATCAACTTTAAAAAAGCTCAAGGTATAATATGACTTTCTGTTAACTATGTTTAACAAAAAATACTGCTTCGTTGTTTTGGCTTAAGCAGTAAGTAGGTGACTCAAAATCAATGTATTTTAAGATGGCAAAGCATTTAATGTATTTCAGTTTCAACACTAAGAGATTAATCAAAATTGGTGTTATTCCTGAAATGAGGTTAACATACGGCTTTTTGGTGACGTGCTGCTTTTCCTTTACTCAGTACTCAGCTTTCACATAGTATTTCTTATTGTCTATAGGTTCTGTGTTTTGATTAAATTGTCAACAGCAGTACAAAGATTAGCATTTGTATAATGCACTTCGTCTCAGTTCCACAGAGAATGCTGTAACAGTTCTGATGGCTATTGTATCTATCAAGAATTTCATCACTTTCCAACCACTTCAGACTTCATAATTTAAGTATATGTTTAGAAGTACTTCTCTAAATGTGACACAGCTAGTACAGTAAGCACTACACATTCGTAACATCAGAAAGCAGAAAAAAGGTATTAATTATAAATCTATGAAAAATGAGGCAGCATATGCAGAGAATTAGCCTGATTATGGCAAACATTAAACTTTACTCTCAAGAAAATGTTTCTGCTTTTATTTTTAATGCATTCCAAAGCACAAATAAGTGTATGTGAACATTTCTTCCTCCATTTTCACAAGTATATTACAAATATGCATGGCATAGAACATGTCTGGATAGCAAGAGATATTAAGAAAATAGACACTATCTAAATACTATTAGGAATAAGAAGGCACCACTGATTTGAGGTTGTGTCCAGACATCACCCAGTCCATTTTACTCTCATGTCTAGCTTTCAAGCCAACATTTACTTCTGATTAACCTATTCGGACCACTTCTATTCTGGTTTTCTCACCACAAACAACACGCATTCATAGTAGTATTTCATCATGGAGAGTTCATTCACAGTGTAAGTTGACAGTACAGATTCTTTTTCCACCTGAAAAAAAAGCAGCAGTTTTCAAAACACCTTCCCTACAAAAACTATACAAGTTTCTCTTAAAAAAAAAAAGAAATTGCTGTATATTTACGAGATTTCAAAGCCCATCTATACACTTTTTTAAAAATGAGGAAAGCAAATAATTTGCAACACTCTTATAAAGATGTAATTCTCCTAGAAGTTATTAGTATATGCCTTTATGTTGAACTAAATTTAAGGTAAAGGTTTATTCAAAGGAGTTCGTCTGGTTTATACCAATACTACTCATTGCAAACTACAGCATCTTCTTACCTCTATATGGAATCCATATTGCAGTATAACATTTTTTATATCCTCGTAGCTTAGTTCTATAGAAAGTTCATTTCCTAAGTTTTCAAAGTGGTAAAGGAGAGGACCTAGAATACAAAGATACAATGGAAATAGCTATTAAGAGGACAAAAATGTTTTAAAAATCAAAAGCACTAAAAGGGCAAAGAATGCTTATATCCAGACTCATGTATTCAAATACAGACAAAAGAACACATTTCTATCACTTGAATATGACTTTTATAACAAATTTCAGAATCAATGCAAAATGACAGCAAATTAGTTCAGCTGTTTATTCAACAATGAAGTTTCATTCCCTAACAGATTGCGTTTTCTCTATCTTAAAATTTCTTCAGTCTAGCATCACTGCTGTCTCTTCTATTATAGAAGAGAAGGCAAGACGTTCTGTGGTCTACTCAGGAGCTCTGCTTGCATTCTGCAACTGGCCAGGACTGGTGTAGTGACTGACTAGTGACTGAGCAGTTGCTACAATACAAAACGTTTAACTCCCGAGTTTCGCCTGTTATCCCTTAAACATGGAAGACTTAAATTAAGTCTGTTTTCTTTTGAGACAAGGCATATATAAATCTCATTCCCAAAGCTTCTGCTTAGAAGCAGCACAGTACAAATTAGACAACATACCAAGAAAAAAATGCAAGGAAGTATTTATACAAAGAACAAGTTCTATTTTCTTAGAAAAATAGCAAAAAAACCAAAAAGACACTGCATTTGTCAAATAACAAATTTTTGATGCACGAATGCAATACATCCCACTAGGAAGATTTATTTCTGTATTTAAAAATCACATGGTGTTGAGTTGATTATAACTAGCAAACATCTGGACATATTCTGAACACACGTGAGATCATTTACAAGCCCTAGGTGTTTCTAGCTCTACGGAGTAGACACATTCATCCCCCCAACTCTTTTCAACTACTAGATGCCTGTTACGAGATCAAACTTAAGTCAGGGCTGGCAGAAAGAAAGGTTGGTCACACTTGCCTACATTTATCCATATTCCTCCAGGCTTTAGTATTTTCCATATAGTATCAATGTAATCAATAACGTTATGTGCTGTGTCTATGAAAAAGCAAGTTGCTATGCAGTCCCATGTATCTGCACAAAAAGAGCAAAGTATACAAAGATTAGTTTCAATGTTTCTACAGTTGTAAAAATTTGTAATTTAATGCCAATGTTTGTTTATACACTCAGCATTACCTTCAACTAACAACAGCTGAAGGCTATTAATTTTGTTTACAAGTAAATAAAATATTTTGGTTTACGTTAACAACAGTGAAGTTTGGGTTCACATGACCTACAGATATATATGTATGTGTACATATACATACACACTCTAAAATATTATACGTATTTATTATTTATGCATTTTATAGAAGCATTCATACACATTAGATAAAATGAGGTACATTTACATTATATACTGTAAAATGTTAATACTGTAACATATTTTATATATATGAAGGCCCAAGTGTGCTATTACTCACCTGTCCTACAAACTTAAATACCACAACAGTTAAAAATACAACTGCAAAAATACCCTATGGTTTTGGGCCTTTCTGGTTAATATCTAGAACAATACAAGTCTGTAGACTAAAGTGTACTTTCAAAAATCACATGACTTTAGAATATTTTACTATCTGAAAATTTCTCCAGCTGTTTTTTACTAGTTAATTTAACAAGCAGGATCTCTCAAAGTCTACCTTTTAAAGCATGAGTCTCCCTGTTTTTCTCTAAACATGTATCCTTGATATTGCATAAGTTTTAAGTTCTGTAAATAAAAAAATTAAAAGTCTCAATTTACGCCAGTATCAGATATTCTAAGGTAAGACAGAACCTTCAGAAAATTAAGGAACTATAAAGAAGGATCCTGCAAGAAAATATCTAGACGTCTACCTGCACAATAATAGGTAGATTAATAGCTATATAATCCTGGTGAAAAATGTCTATGGGTCTAATAGGGACAGAAAGGTGGAAATAGAAAATAGATGTTTGAAGCGACTGTGTAAGGAAAAAATAGTGTCTTCGAAATAGGCTTATATTAGACTACATATAAAAGAACTGGGTGAGGGCCACCCTTGATCAAATCCTAAATATGTAACTGGTAGAGCAGGCACTAGGTAAGATAGTCTGCTGCAGGTTAATTCAAAATTAGGTTAGTCAGGAAAAATTACTTCATAGCCACACTGAGGACAGCACAACTAACCTGGTACTACAAGAAAAAATAAGGTTATTCGTACTGACAGAAGTCTCAATCTTTGATAATTATCATCCCCACAATGTGCCTCTGAAATATTTACTATTGACAGTCAATAAGTATATACTGTTTCCATTTATAATTTAGTACTACTGAAAGAGTTTGCTTTGCTTTTACAACAGGAAATGAATCAACATAAAACCCCTTATATTTTTATTTTTTATGCTAAAGAAGAGAAGTGACTAGTTACGTTGTCCCTTTTGTAACATCATTTTTCTATATCAAGTAAACTTTTCCATAATACTACTATGATGTCTTACTCTGAAAGAGACTATTGCAACAAACACCTGTTAGGCAAGGAGGTGTCCATATTTTTTGAGAACCAATAAGAAAAGCAAAGCTGATTTGGAATAAGAAAATCTTGCCACAGGTAGTACTTTTTGCTTAATGCTTGTAGATACAATTCCCTTCTATTTATAACCATTAACTGTCCCATAATAAATATTCTGAAGATACAGTTACATGGATGGCCTTGAAGTTTGCATTTACTCACTGCACTCGGAATAAATTTCTTGAAAATCCCCGGCTGTCATAGAGAAGTTTGAACCAGAAGGAAGACTGTGAGGATCAACATCAGGGAAATAAATTGGACGTATCTGATCAGCAGATCTTCTGTTATTACTAAACTGATGAATCCAGGGATAAAGCTTACATGAGTTAATTTCAGAGCATCTGCAAAATACAGAAATAAGCACAACTCAGTTTCAATTAATTGCTTATCTATTATCTAGAAATGTAGGAGTCTAAGACTTTCACCAACATCCACTGTTTTGTTGATAAAATTCTTGCAAAAGCTACATGTTTTCTTAAGGACTTTTACCTAGTTCATAACACTTCAGACTGCCCATAAATTTATGAACTGATCAAAAGAACAATTTTACTCTGACCAAGTTATCACCTCAAAATAACTTTTTTAATTTTAAAATTGTCTTTTCCCACTTTTTACCATTTTCCCTGACTTCTCCACTGAAAAGAAAATGCATAAGATTCTTTTGTAAGACTAATGAAATTTATGATTTAGTATATTCAGAAAAGCTAAGCCTTCATGGATCATTTTTTCCTAATTAATTAAAAAAAATAATAAATTAGTTCCATTTCATTACTTCCATGAATTTTATTAAAAAAATTAGTTCTCATTCTAGACTTTTGACTCATCTGAATCATAATCATAAGCGTTCTGAAGCACAGCAGAACAAAAGTATTTTTCAGATGATAAGTGAAAGGATGCTTTTAGATTTCAAAAAATAAATTCAATTTTGCAAAGCACGGTAGTTTTGCACTAGGTGTCATTTTAAGTTAGTAACATCTGGAGTGTGGCAGTTATGCTAAGTAAACACGTCATTGTAAAATAAAATTTGTGGGTTGATGTGACCAAGTCAACTCCTATTTTAAAAAGTGATAAAATATAGCAGTGAAATATAAAAAACAGCTTTCCCCACAGTCCTGTAAAATCAGTTTGTAATTTAAAAACGAAGCCATTTTCTTTCAGAGACAGAGGACACATCTGTGCCATAAAACATATATCATCAAACACTTAATAAACTGCAAGCAGTGTACCAGGTTATAGAAAGTGCAGTCTTTTGGCTGGTGGATAGAAAACATCTGTTCTAAAGTCTCTGAAATAACATTTTTCACCATCTTCATGTCATATTTATATTTCATTTTATCAGTACAAAACCAATACAAAAACAACCTATATTTGAGCAGCAGTACACTACAGTCATCAACTGTGTCCATATATAATGAATAAATAAATATCAATCAGATATATGTAGCGGTCAAAGAAAAAAAAAACAGGGAGAAAGACTTAATAACATGACATCATTTTCTTCAAGAAAAACATTTCTATTTTGGTTAAAGAAGAAAAAAAAAACAAACAAACAAAACCCACCACACAAAAAAAACCCCAACCACAAAACACCAGAAGTCCCCACACCAGTCAACGGAAGTTGTGTGTTAACCATTCTAGTATTCTCCATATGTTCCAAATCAATTTGTATTATTATCAGAACATTTTTCTTTAACAATGAAAATTTCTCCAAGAGCCAGGTAAAGAAAATAAGAGATCTGAGTAGATTAGAATAAAGTTTTTTTTCTGAGTTATAAGGGAACACACACCTCCCTGCATTTTTTTTTCCCAGCACAAAGTATATTCATGTAGACTTTTGAACAGTTCTCAAAGGAATTTCCAATTTAATATAAAAGACCAATCCCCCTCCATATTCAGGCTTGAAAATCTCCATTTCCAGTTTCAGTAATTTATACTTCAAAACTAAGTAGTGCAGTCCCTTGTAATTCATCATTCCAACAAAGGATGTATGATGTAAGTTATGTTACAAAAATCTAACATCTTTAACTGTGATGCACTTCACTATTTTCCAGAGGGGCAGGGCATTTATGGTTCATCATTCAGTCAAAAAGACAGTTCTGGAAAAGATGGGTAAGTCAAATCTTACTTCTGTCAACTGGTTTAAAGACAAAATGCCTAGTGGTTTTCATCCTAAGGCATTCATAGACACGCAACAAATACAATTAAGCAGCCTTCTCAAAGTGGTAAAATTTATCTAACATTACATTCTTGCCAGAAAGAATAGATTAGCCAATTATTAGCATGAATTCTACTGGTATTAATTAAAGCTTCTCTAAACTAACCCTTCTCTGACTTGAGTGCAAAGTGATTTTATATTACTTCAAATGAACCTTCCCAAATACTCATAAGCGGGACTACTGTTACTGAAAGCTGCTGGACTGAGTCTACTGACCCTGTGTTCACAATCTCCAGCTGCTGAAAACAGCAAGTCAGCCACCAGCTGCTCCTGTCTCCTCCAGAGAGATACAACCCTAGTGTTTCTTCCCTTCCTGTCAGATGTCAAAGTGAAGTAACTTGGCTTTGAAGTACTTTGAAGTAACAAAGTGAAGTCTGTGGCTCTAGACTGCCTGAAAAGTTTGGTATGCTTTCCAGAAGCTGGAAAACATATTATGCTTTTCAGTTTTTGGTCTTCCAAAACTTGTAAAAAGTGAAGTGTGTGCGTACATCACCAATGATGACCTCTGCCATGTGTCATGATATCCAGAACTCATCTAAACATTAGAAAAACACACCAGCAGTAAGAACCCTACCCATACAAGAAAAAACACAATACCCATACAATGACTGCAGCAGCCTAGGAGCCATTGTAGCTTAACTACTTCAGGGTCACTTCATTTTCAAATTAGAGCTTCCTCACTGGAATAATGCTAATTATAATTTCAAACACTTTAGTGACCACAGTTACACCTTGACACACTCTCTATATACCACGCTATGCAACTTTATCCACAGTAAAAAAACGTCACAATTTAAGAGAATTAGATTTTTTTTTACTTTAGATACGATTTCGTATACAGAAGACTTAAGTCACTGTACCATATCTAGGAGCCCACTGTAGTAGTTGGCTTGACACTCAAGACAGTACTTTGCCTTCCTAAAAATAAACCAGGGTCAGAGAAAGAAGGTATATCCAAACTGTAAGCATATTAGCAAAATCCTCATGCTTTCATCAACTGAAAACAAAAATTAAATTAAAACTGCAGTTAAAAACGAATCTGCAAAATCCTTCTTTGAACATTCCTGTTTCTTCCAGTTCCAAAAAGGCAGACAAGTCCACTTTGAGAGGCTAACAGGGAACAGCCACTTAAGACTAAAATGAAATATCCCAAAAGCGCCTAAAACTTTCTTAATAAACATTCCAAGGCCACAACTAGATCTGGCAGAAAGGAACGCTTGGACTTAGCTGAACTGACTGAAATTCAGAGTCAGGTAAGCAGTATTCCCTTTCATGCTAACAAGGAAATTTGTAACTGATAACTTGCCCAGCAAAGATGAAGATTACAGAAGTTGAGCAATACATTTTTACTGTCTAAAATTAGACTTGTTAGCAAGTCTAATGTATATACTCCTCTTTGCTAAGTATCTTACACAAACAGGAAACACCACATGAGCATTAGATGCTAAGAATGGTTACTATCATAGGCTAAGCATGGATCTTCAGCAGAATTTAACATACAGGCCAAAGACTCATTATTTAAGGAAGACAAAAACACATATCATCAGAGGTAGCCAGGGGTGAAGTTAACTTTCAGATTTGAACTACTATGACAGCTGATCAATGGGCCCAAAGATGGAAATGAAAACTTTTATGCTGTTTTGAATAACTTCAAAAATTCCAAAGAGCCTAAGAGCCAGCAGGGCTGTACAGCTAAGCACAAGAAGAATGTGACCTCCTTTCAGGAGCTGCAAGGCATTAGATCAGCTCAACTGTAATATGCAACTTCACCACCAGATGAGTCATTTAAGAATGTAATAAAAAGAACAAATCAACCTCTAGCAAATATTTATTTTCATCACATTGAACGCTACTGTTTTAAGCAGACATGCAGCAGCGTAATAAAGTGTTTTCCCCTTGTTTTTGAACGGTAATCCGTAACATACTTAACATTATCACAGCGCTCTATGAACAATCAGTCCACAAACAAGGCTCCAAAATGTCGTGATAATATAGAATACAACAAGCCAATAGTTTAGGTGTTTTCAGCAAAGGTTTATCATTTCAGATTGAAGAATGAACTGGCAAATTCTGTCTCTCTGAATGTGGTACCAACTTCCCCCTGAAAATAAAACACCTCCTTCAACCTTCTTCAGAGCTGCTCATCCAACATCAGCCCTCCCATTCTTTTTCTTAAAATAACAGTTGCATTAGCTGCTTTCTTTCCTCTGTAATAAGTAATTTCCAATTCAAGTGACAAGAGTAACAAATATAAAAATGTCACTCTAAGTTAAACCTATAGTGAAATTTACTACACTCAAGTTTAGTTCCTCAGCATAATTGTGGAACTATATCATTTTAACCACTTGCTTAAGAAGTGGTTCAGTGTGCTTCGGTGGTTGTTCTTCATGTCAAAACAGTACCTAAAATTTTAGTATGGAATGTAACACTATAACATGTTTCCTCTGTTACTAATCACCACCACTAAGTATCACACACATATTAACTAGTCCATATTTGAGACCAGTGAGATAGGTGTGCATTTTACAGAAACACATGTGAAATAAATCATAAAAACATATTCAAAATTATGCAGAAAATCTGTGGTACAGTCTAGAGATTTAAGTCTTATAACTTAAAAGCCATGCTTCCTGCTATAGTCTTAATGACTCTGAAACAATGCTTCCCTCCCCCACTTATCCCAGTGATTTTATTTTTTTTTCATTAAAAGATATTAAAAAGTGGTTCTGTGTGTCCTATGCTAGGACTTACAAATATATTCTCATGAGTTTTATTTATTCAAGTTTTTCTCATTTATAATTTTGCCTCCCTAGGTACCAATCAGCAAGTAAAACATAAGCTATGTACCTGTTGAGTACAAAGTTAGAAGAAAAGAGCATAAAGAGGCTCCATTCATTTCCTTGGCAAGCATAACCGAGCTTAGCTATTTCCCACGCCAATCTACCTAGCCCAGCACCAGGTACCAGGATATTAACTTTGGAGAAATCCCTGCAATAGAACAAAAATAATAGTTAAGACTTTTATCTGATACCTCTTAACAAAACTTAAGAGGTCCAGTCAAACATTCTTCCCCCATATACTTAAGATATTATAATGTATTTCCTGTAGACTTGACTTTATAAATGCAAACTGAGCCAGTTCTGATCAGACTGGTTAACTGTACAAAATAATTCACAGAAATAATTCAAAAGAACGTATACAACCCTCATTCAGAATACAGAGCATAATTACAAAACTTTTTTTTTCCTGAAAAGTTGTACAGTTATCAAGCTAAAAATCTCTTCAGTGAAGAAAGAACATTATCATATAGCACCATTTATTTTTCTAGGAGGTCCACTGATAGCTAGTAAATATTCTAGAAATCTTCTTGGTTACATTGCATGAAAAATAAACAAGTATTTTGACATCAGAAACACAAAATAAACAAAACTTCCATAAGCTGATGAGAAATTCAGACTGTAAAAACTTTAAAGTAGTTACCTTCTCAGTAACTGTGGGTTTTACATATGCTGTTCACTGATTTCACTCAAACACATTAAGTAACAAAAGATTTTTATAAATCAAAGTACATTGCAGGTCTCTAAATCTTCACTTCCCTTAACTAGGCATCAAGTTGAAGACAATCCAGCAGTGCACATTTACTGTGATACCTAGAAAAACTTTCCCATTTTCCAAGTTCAGCAACTAATAGAAGAACTAAGAATCTCAAAATTTTCTTTCAGGCAGAAAAGGCAATATATACATATTCTAACCATTAGACTTCCATCACAATGCAATCGAGCATTCAGTCATAAACCAAAAATCACTCCCATGCCAAAATGAAAAGACACTTAATCTAAAAAGAAATACTTTTTCAGTCATGAACAAGACTTCATAATTTCATATACCAAAAAAACAAGTTTGAACACTTGCATTACCCTACCTTTTGCATGTCATATTCACAGACAAAATATCTGTAGATCAATTTATATGCACCTAAATGAAGGAATCATTTAAATGATTTAAATGCTAAATCAGCACTTCCAAATATACGATGAAAGCAAAATGCAAAGCCTTTGACTTAAAAATTCAGGATACAAAAAAAGGTTCAAAAGAGTTAGCATGCTGCATAACCATGAAGATGAGTGAAAGAGTTACATTAATTCTGAAAAGTAGTACATTTCTGAAGACTATTACCCAAAATCAAGAGAAAGCATTATTCTTTTCTAAAGGCCACACAAACTAACAAAATAGTTTTATTAGTCCCTTTTGGTTTGTGGCTTAATCATCTAATTAGTGAAGCCTCTCAAATGGAAAATCAAAGTTCTCCTCATTTCTGATTTTCATTTCCATTCAAGTATACTTTCAGATTCTTTGTTTTCTCATTACTAGGAAGCAAGAAATCAAGACTTTGCTATTACTTAAGAGCACCCCTGCGAAGCCACCTTCCTTTGGTAAATATGTACTTGCAGCAGCAGCAACCATATTTAAAAAAAAAATAATCCTGAACTGTGATAACTGATAGTAACCCAAGGCTATCCACAGTGAAACCAGCTTTGAACTAGCCAGCAGCAGCAGGATTTCTATGACACAGATCTAGGACTGTTTAGGAATATAAACGGGTATCAAACAGGTACCCACTGAAAACCTGTGGGGCAAGAAGGAAGAAATATTGGCTTATTAACCTGACAGGTGTGGGGAGAGGAGGCTGGCTGAAAAGCAGGGAAGAGGGCTACATGGTACCAGAAGGGGAAATATACACAGCACTTCACTTCTCCTGTTCTTTGCACACCAACAAAACCAATACAGGCCAATCTTGCAAATAAAAGCAACAATACAACATGTGCGTGCACAGAGAGAAACATATTCAAATAGTTTCAAAAATTTAACTCCTTTTTCACATAACTCCAATGAATGGAACCAATAATGTTAACTAGAAACTGAATGTACAATTCCACTGAAGCCATTAAAAAGTAAAATGTGACTTGTAATGACAGCTTTAAAATTAAAATATTTACTTCTCCGTATTTTTCAATGCAAAATACATCTAGACAAAGCTGTTTTCATTAGCCAGTGCCAACAACACACTATTTCTCTAGCACTTTCATTTCATCACATCAGGAGACTTCAGCACTCTGCGCTATAAAAGTGAACTCTAAAGGAATGTAAAGATGCACTCTGAAGTTCCATCTACAGGCTGTTTTCCCACATTAGCCCTCACAGCCAGTCCTCCTCAGAGAAAATGGACTTTGCACCCACTATACACAACAGCCAGAATAACTTCACTGTGGTCAGTTCAGTCCCTGTCCATCCCTTCAAACTGAAAACAACTGCTCCTGTCCAAAACTGTAAAAATGGAAGCAGGTTTACCAGCCAGCCTGCACTGCCAGGGAGGCCACCTCTCAAACAAGGACGAGGTGGCACTACCAGTCAAGCCTGATAATATAGAAAGAGAAAAGGCCCTTCTGAACAACTCTGCTTCTTGCCTCAAAGAGGTTAAGTATACCTAAGCAGGACAGCCGCCGGTCACTAGGAAAAAGAGTGAGCTGACATAAGTAACAACATGTGAACACAGACAAGGTTCTAAGGTCTAAATGCTACGACAGGTCCATAGTGATCATCAATATTAAACCTTTAAATAGGTATGTAATACACATTTTATAAATAAAAAAAAATGTTTCATTTGACAAACTCAAATTTGATCTATACAGTGAAGTTCTGAGATTTCTGCAGACTCAAAAAAAACCCCTACTGGTATTTCAGAGCCATCACAACAGGGACAAAAGCATTATCACATTAGTTGTGTTTGACAACCACAAACAGAATTCCTCGTAAAGAAGCCCAAAGCTATCAACTTCAGATTCCCCCAGTCTGCTACCACATGTTCCTTCCTAATACCAACTAGAGTGCTTGAAATAGATTATTAAAGTCAAGACTTTCCAACTTCAGTCATGTATCTCTTAAGATTTGACGTAAGTTACCTCTCCCACAACCAAAAAAGCTAGCACACAGAGAAAAAGGTGTCCTGAAGTTGTAACGATTACTTTTGAAACTAACTATAACTTTTCCTTCAGATCTGCACATAAGAGGTACATCAGGTAACCCGTAGTATTTAATTATTATCTTATGTGCACTATTAGCACTAAAAACATTACAGAAAGTTCACCTTCAGATAAAACATTTTTAGCGGTGCATACACCTTCAAATAGGTTAGCTCAAGGCAAAAGAGAAACCATGTCCACTCCACGTTCTGCCAGCACTAAGTCTTTACTAATGAAAACCAAAAGACACCTAGTGAAAGGTATTTTAAAATTGGTAAAAGTGCATTATTATCAATTACTGAGAAACAGGGAAACCCACAGTAACACCCGGCTATATCAAAACCAAGTTCTGACCTGTTACATTTATGAGTACAAAGTTCACTAAATTTCCCAGTTTAAACTGAAAGCTACTTTATGATGACTGGGCTGAATAAAATAGCAAAACCATTAAACATGGAATTCTTACAGCAGTAGTACCCTCTGAGATTCTACCAGTACACTTCTACTTAGAAGGTACCTAAAAACCCCTGCACTGATTACTATTTTGGTGGTGTTAACAAGCCAACGCAGTTACAAAGCTACCCTCACACAGGCAGCAAAGCTTTTTTAAGACTTGCCTTGTAACACCTGGCTGAAATGAAGGCTAGAATTAAGTATTTGCAGTGCAATAAACTGCAATAGAGGCTAAGAGTCTTCTTCCCTCCTTCCACCATGAAGGGTGATACTCGCTGCTGTCACAAGGGTCCTCCCCTTCATCTGCAGCAAGCGTACTCGATCTGCTAACCTGCAAACTTTACCTCACCGAGCACAACTGAATTAACTTCACAATCTCCTTACTTGAAAAGTTACAACATATCCCATTATGTCAAGCTGCAGAAAAAAAAAAATAATTAATTCTGGTTTACCTGGTATTCCTTTGTGAAGTCTATGATTACGTTCTTTTCCAAAACCTTGTATTAGAAACAAAAGCTTTCTTGATTAAAAAATAAATTCCACTGCATTCACAGTAATTTATGTATTTTTAAATCCAAGCTTTTCATTACTCCGTAAAAACTTTGTTAGATTTGTGCAAAGCGTATGCTCACATAAAGTTAAGTCTTAAAACACTATTACCATCTTTCTTTTGGAAAGTTCTTTATAATTTCACTAATGATTGGCTGGTAGCAGGAATCTCTCTCGGGCTTTCCCTCTTCACTCCAGTCTCTCACAAATTGTTTCAAAGTGGATTTTAATTTATCCATGTCAAATGTTGAAGCTGGTGTAATGTTCCCTCTTCCCTGATTAAAGTGGGAGAAAAAAAAAAGTTAGTGGAAAATGTACCAAGTACCTTTAGTTTTGGGGAAAAAAAAAAAAAAAGGAAAAAAAAGAAAGAAAGAAGGAAATTATAAACAGACAAACGCCATGCTGTAAGGGCTCTTGGGAGTTATAGTTGACAGAGCACTCGCCTTTCACTCCTAGGACCAGGGCTCAAATCCAATCTGGAATCCTCAACAAATTCAGTTTGCTGGTCTCAATATTGGGACCCAAGCAACCAAGTTCCACATCAAAAAAACAATACATAGTATAGCATAGTAGAGCACGTTTGGTAGTCCTGATTCAGGAAAGGACACGGGCTTAGCTAGTGCAGCAGCTGAACTGCTTACTCTGAGAACAGGGTCCCCTTTAGGTACCGATAAGGCAACACAGAGAAGCTCACATTAGAGCTACCCATTACCGTACCTTGCCTGCAGATACCAAAAAGGGACTTCAGTTACCATCTCTGCCAGTCTTTTAAGTCTGACTGCAATTTTGTTTGATAGATGACACACTGAAAAAGCAGTTAAGTCGTTAAAAAGTGTTCACAGATAAGAACATGAAAAATACTTGGCCTATCTAAAACTGTAACTCATTTAGAATGCCATAATATATAATAGCCTAGAGTAAGACAGACACTATCATTTATGCTCTACATAGTTAATTGGAAAAATAACTTTAAAATGCAACCAGGATAAAGCTAGAACTGGAGTGAAAAACTGCTTTTTTTAGAATGATTACTCTGATTTGCCAGATTCACCAGTTAGTTTTCATAAGTGTAACTACAAGGACTAACAACAGTTTTATTAAACATGAGCTCTACAAGATGTGAAAGACAAGAATAAGACAATGTAAGCAAACAAGGAAACAGGAAAGGAGAAAATAAGGAAGGCAAAAGGAAAGAAAGTTGGAGCCCTAAGAGTGTGAAAAACAAATGTAGAAAATCCCAAAGCATATGGGATTTAATTTTGAAGTATAGGAAAGTCCATTTTAACATACGTCTTCTCCATATTCTTTATTTTCAAACATATGAACGCAGTCATTCACG
Source organism: Limosa lapponica baueri (assembly GCA_002844005.1). Classification (NCBI taxonomy): domain Eukaryota; kingdom Metazoa; phylum Chordata; class Aves; order Charadriiformes; family Scolopacidae; genus Limosa; species Limosa lapponica. The sequence continues at coordinate 184,570 of KZ505787.1, forward strand.
ATGGTCTGTAGGATCTCTTGGTTATGATCAATGCACTTCCGAATCTTGTCAAGGTGGGGAAGGAATTGAGGAAGAAGACTCTGTTGGTTAGCTGGGAGAGATTTAAACTGTCTCTCTGTTCTGTTCACTCGTTCATGCATATTCGTTCTAAAAAGCAAAAGGTTTAAGGTCTTTAGATATTTAGAAGCAAGACACACACTAAATATAAATAATTCACTCTAAGCTACTCCAATTACAATTACTCGTTTCTTTACAAACAGAAAGTGATCAGACTTTGTAATTCCTTACTAGAGAACAAGTTTTCAAGAATTTTAGGCAAAATGTTTGTTTTAAACTCTAGTTCTACATTACCACTCTTTTTAACATGTTGCACTTTAAGAGGACCACTGTTTTCTTCTTGCAGTTTCATCAGCTGCTCATTTCCAGCACAGGTGATCACTACTTTAGTACATGGATCTACAAAATTTAGTGAACAACCAGAGAGGTGGAGTGGGAATAGGGATCCTCAAAATCAACTGCTTCAGAAAGAACTGCAAGTCACAGCTGGACCGTACTGGAGTTCTTGGTACCCACACTAAGATACTGAGCTACCATCTTCTAACAGCATATTCCACTCAAGTACAAGTACTGTGAATTTGGTTGTGTAACTTATCCAAGCCAAAAATAACTCTTCCAATTCCCCAAAATAAATTCCATAAAAAAGGTGAATCTATTGCCAAGAGGACTGGGTTTTTTTTCCTCTCCTCTTCCTTCTCCTCAGCCAGAACAGTTTTGCCCTCCACCTTGTTCTAGCGCTTGTTAAGCCTGCCACAAAGCTCGTTCAACATGCTAACCCTGAAGACACCTGCACAGATTTTGCTATATTTGATTTCTGTCAGTTTAGCAAGTCAAGTTGGCTGAGCACAGTCATAAGAACTCTAGAGAAAGTGATAAGAAGGCCAGGACAAGGGATACTGCCCTTTTGGCAGCAGATAATCATGTTATCAGGCAAAATCATACTGCAGTTTCTCAAACTCTTGTGTCAGCATACAGCAGCAGAGTTGAAAATTAGCTATCAGAGAGAGTAACGTGCAATCGCTCCAATTTTAGTTGCAACCTCAGTCTGGAAACGTGACCAGTTACTATCTCCAACATTACTTATGTGCCACACAAAGAACGAAGGTTGTCTTGAGTGCCATGACACAGCATGCACAAGACAACCGGGTGATCATTATGAAAGGCAGGTCCTGCTTGACTAACCTGATGTCCTTCTATGACAAGGCGACCCACTTTGTGGATGGCTGTGGATTTTGTCTACCTTTGACATCATTTCCCACAGCATTCTCCTGGAGAAACTGGCTGCACGTGGCTTGGATGTGTGTAGGCTTCGCTGGGTTAAAAACCGGCTGGATGGCCAGGCCCAAAGCATTCTCCTGGAGAAACTGGCTGCACGTGGCTTGGATGTGTGTATGCCTCGCTGGGTAAAAAAATGGCTGAATGGCCAGGCCCAAAGGGTTGTCATGAATGGAGTTAAACCTGCAAGTGGTGTTCCCCAGAGCTCATTACTGGAGCCAGTTCTGTTTAATACCTTTATCAAGACAAGGACAAGGGAATTGAGTGCACCCTCAGTAAGTTTACAGATGACACCAAGTTGGGGGGGAGTGTTGATCCACTTAAGGGTAGGAAGGCTCTGCAGAAGGATGTGGACAGGCTGGATGGATGGGCCGAGGACAATGGGATGAGTTTCAATAAGGCCAAGTGCCGGGTCCTGCACTTGGGTCACAACGACCCCATGCAGTGCTACAGGCTTGGGGAAGAGTGGTTGCAGAGCTGCCCAGCAGAAAAGGATCTGGGGGTGTTGGTAAACAGCTGACAATGTGCCCAGATGGCCAAGAAAGCCAACAGCATCCTGGCTTGTATCAGAAATAGAGTAGCCAGCCGAACTTGAGAAGCGATTGTCTCCCTGTAACCAGCACTGGTGAGGCCCCACCTCGAATACTGTTCAGTTTCAGGCCCCTTGCTCCAAGAAAGACGTTGAGGTGCTAGAGCGTGTCCAGAGAAGGGCAACAGAACTCGTGAGGGATCTGGAGAACAAGTCTTATGAGGAGCAGCTTAGAGAACTGGGGTTCTTTAGCCTGGACAAAAGGAGTCTGAGGGGAGACTTTATTGCTCTCTACAACCACCTGAAAGAAGGCTGTAGCCAGGTTGGGGTCAGTCTCTTCTCCCAAGTTACTGGTGATAGGACAAGAAGAAATGGCCTCAAGTTGTGCCAGGGGAGGTTTAGATCGGATATTAGGAAAAATTTCATCACTGAATGGACTGTCAAGTATCGGAACAGCCTGCCCACGGAAGTTGTTGAGTCGCCATCCCTGAAGATACTGAAAGGACATGTAGATGTGCTGAGGGACATGGCTTAGCAGTAACTTGGTAGTGCTAGGTTAATGGTTGGACTTGATGATCTTAAAGGTCTCTTGCAACCAAAACAATTCTATGATTCTGTGTCTCCAGAATACAAGAACTTTAACCTGGACTCATCTGAAAGTGTTATTGCCTTACTCATACAGATGTTTCCAATTAAATGACTTTTAACTCCCAATATATATATGTTCACCTAAATTCAGAGTTATTTCTTTGAGTCAGGGGTAATTTAATTCAATTTCTGTAGCAGAAATTTGAGTCATATCCTTTTGTTATGCGTTTATCAAAACTGAAATATTCAAAAGCAACCCAGAGTCACAGCTGCGCATGAGGTTAAGAAACATGTTCCCAGCTTCTAAGGCCCGAGGATACAACTACATAAGTGATACAAGTAAATTACAGTTGGCTCTTGTGCTAATAGTAATAACTAATATAAAGTTGTTGGTAGAGACATCAAAATGTCATCTAGACCAACCTCCTGCTCAACTACTAGTCCTGGAAAACAAAAAAATGCCAAGACATAAATACAGCAAGCAGAAGAAACACCCTATATATCATCCACTCCTTCCAAGAACATTGCTGTCATGTAAAAATTATGCTTGTATTACATTGACAAAAAGGGTCGAGCACATAACGATTCTCGTGGTGGGGTTTTGTCAACCGAAGCATACAAATATGTAGCGTAGCTACATGCCAAATATGCTTCCTAAACTTAGAGTAGCAGCCAAAATACTGTAGAGGACTGGACTTTTTCAGTCAGTCCCCCAACCCCGCAATCTGAGTAACTTTAGTTTCCTCTTCCATTCAGGGGACTCAGATATAAAGTGTGTCCCCCTCTCGCTTTATGTCACTCGCATGGGGCCATCAAGCCGGTTTCTGACTCAAAAAAAAAAAAAAAAGGCATCCATTAGCCCTATCAACAAGTCTCATCTCTTGTGCAAATTAACACGTCTTTCCAAAATTTCCCTAGTAATCGAAACACCGTTTGCATTTCTTTACCAGCAGGAACTACCTACTGTTTTGAGTACTTTACAGCATCTTAAAGCGTTTTATCTTATAAAAATAGACCTTCTACACCCTTTTCAGATGCGTCGTACTTTTTTTTTTTTCTTTTATCCTTCCTAGCTGGCAAAAAACGTCAAAGTGACTTTGAGCGTATCCGGAAGGGAAAGGGGAGCAGACGTCCTTTTCCTGACTCTCGCCCCTGCACCCCGCTACAGGCGCAGCGCTCCCCGCGGCGCACAGGCCGAGGGAGGCGGCCAACACGACAAAGAAGAGCCAAGACCTCCGGGAAGCAGGCGGCCGCAGCCCCGCGGGCCGCCCGCTGGGACGGCGAGCTCCTGGCTCCTGCGGTGTGACAGGAGGCCACGGTGGAGGGAAGGGGACCCTCGCATGGCCCTGCACACCGGGCGGCCGGTGGTTACCCGTAGTATCGGAAGGCGTTGATGATCCTCCGGAAATGCTCCCGCTCCAGCCGCTCCTCCTCCTCCACCCCGGCCGCCGTGGCCGCCGCCGCCAGCGCCCTCGGCTCTTGCGGCTGCCGCCGCCGCCGCTGCTCGTCGCCCGGCGAGGCCGCCCGCTCCACCTCGGGCTCGCCGCCCCCGCCGCCCGCGCCCTCTCCCGCCCACGGCAACTGCTCCCGTTCCTCTTGGTGGTCCCGCCGCAGCCCCCTGCGCATCGCCTTGGCCGGCGGGTCCCTCTCGCCCGCAGGACACGGCGGTGGCGGCGGATGCGCTTTACGGGACACGGCGCACGTGGCCGACATCCCCGCAACGGCCGCCGCCAACGGCCTCGCACCGCCGCCGCGCGCACGCTCCCTCCCTCACTTCCGGCGCGGGGCGGAGGGAGGGCGGGCGGCAGGCGCAGGCGCGGTGGGCGGGGCCGAGGTCGTGACGTGACCCTGGGCAGAGTGTGCGGTCGCAGCGGGAGGGCGGGCGTCGCGTAATGGCGGCTGGGGCAGGGAGAGGCTAGAAACCGCTAGACGTGCGCCTCAGGGGAGCCCAGCCACGCCGCTCCCGGGCCGTTTTTAGATCCGTGCCGCCGCAAAGCACTCCCTGTCCAAGGGTTAACACTCACAGGAAGGGAGGAAAGCCCTAGTCCCAGCCGGTGTGGGGTGGCACATGGCGGCAAGGACGCTGAAAGGCCTTTGGGGTGCGCTAGGAGAGGGTGCTTGGCTGCCTGCCTCCTCCGGAGGCCTCACGTGAAAACTGGAGTACAAGTTCAGCAATTAGTGAACCGCCGCTCTCTGTGCTTGGCAGGGCACAGGCCGCCTCCGCCTGGCTGGCGGCTCCAGGCTGTGATGCGGTACACCGTGCAGCAGCCGGCCACCAGCAGTGAGGGAGGTGAGCTGATGAGGGGCCACAAAGGGAGTTCTGCAAGTACCTCTCCGCCAGACTATGGCTGGATTATGCTTTCCCTAAAAAAAGAGGGGGACAGACATGGGTGGAGAAGAAAAGTGAGGAGGCAAATTACGCAGTGTGTAGCAATACATGAATCATTAGATAGATTTCCCGCCACAGAAACCCTGAGGGTGAGGACAATTGACACGTCCTCCTCCAGCTGACAGAACTTGTTCGACTAGCTGCTGACACCCTCCTGTGTGTCCAGCAAGTCACCAGTCGCTTTTGCAACTTGCTTTGAGAACAGGCAGCTGCTGGCAGAGGGCCTTCTTTGTAAGGGCCCACCCCCTCCTCAGTTTGAGAGCCTGCAGAGCAGTGTCCCAGTCACTCCACATGCAGAAAGTTGTAGTCTTTTAGTACACCAAGTAGCGTCAAAGGGGAACAGGACGTGGGTTTTGGCACACTACCCTTCTCTCTGGAAACAACAAACACTCTCACTTTGAACAAACAAAACACTCTTAATCTTGATCACATTAGTTGCTACTCTTTTAACTCCACTATGGACTCCTTCCAGATGCAGAAACCAGAACTGCCTAATACTGAAAATGCGTGTCCATCAGTTTTACACAGGAGCAAAGTAGCACCACCTGTTTTGTTCGCAATACCCTTCCATAAGATGCCTAGCTAATATTTTGATGCTGCTCCACAATGTGGTGATGTTTTCAGAAGAACTGCCAAAAATCTCTGCTCTGAGTTGCAACTACGTGTTGCTGAACTACAAGTTCAGTACCATGTGTATTCTGATAAATGATTTACACCATAAATGCACACATCTGTACTGGAGCTCATCTACCCCTTTTGCCAGATCTTACAAAACTAAGCTCCTTGCCACTGGACTAATATTGGACTACTTGAGAAAGCTCAGTATCATCTTGGGTGATTTAACTGTTCAGTCCCTCCTCTGAATCACAGCTAAACTTGCTGAATAAAATTACTCCAGGCCTGCCAATACTGAAATTCTTCCTCCTCCTGAGGGCAGCTCTGTTGTGGTTTGGGCTGGGCTGGCCACTAAAACAAATGACAGATGCTCTCTAACTTCTTTCCCAAGTGAGAGAAGAATCAGAGAAAGACAGGAGTTCCAAAGCAACTCAACTACGTAAATGAAATATTAACAATAAAGAGAAAAGTAAGAAAATAATGAAATATATACAAAACCATATAATTTCCCAAGATCATGATCACATCACTGACAGGCACTGGGAGAGTCCCAGACTGACTTCGGCAACAGATAGGAGCTGAACTCAGGAACTGGATTCAGGAATGCTCAGATCGCGATCAAAGGCAGACAAACAGACAGGGTCCTCCTGGGACGCCATCCAATGAAGAAAGAGAGCTTTGATCCTTTGATCCCTCAGCTTTTATACTGAGCATGGGGCAGATTGGATGGAATAACTTGTTGGTCAGTTTGGGGTCACCGGTCTTGTCTGCTTCTCTGCACAGGTGCGACCCCTCTACGCTTTTCCACCTCTGACCCTCCAACACGGTACATAACAAAGTTAGCTGACCTTGGTTGTTATAGCAATAATTATGAGAAGAATACCATTCCTGCATACCATTCCTTGGCATAAATTATAAACAATCAGGTCTTAGCAGTCTCTGGAAGCAGACATTGTATGAAAAATTAATTAATTTCAGAGAGTTCAGTTAGTTAGAAGAGGCTTAGCTGAAAAGCAAAATTGCTGAACAGAAAATTGGTTGTTTTACCTCAAACCAGGACAAGCCCATTCAGTCTTAACCCTTCACTTCCTATCCTGCTCAATTCATAAAAGGATCCCTTATGTTCCTCTGGAACAAACATAACATTTTAAATTGTACTCACACATTTCTCCGTGCAAGAAAATACTTGAAAAGTTTATCAAAGGGGCACCATAAGCCTACAAGTTCCTTGCAGGGATGGTAAAAGCAACAACAAAAAATTTCTTTCCTTTACCATTGTATTGGGCTTACATGGCAAGGTTTGGGTAGCCAGGGTCTAGATGAGTGCCTTCTGTGAGAAGCTGCCCCCGTGTCCAATAGAGCCCATGCCAGCCAGCTCCAAGATGGACCTGCTGCTGGCCAAGGCTGAGCCCATCAGGGACAGTGGTAGTGCCTCTGTGATAACGTATTTTAGATGGGGAAAAAACTGCATCAGCAGCCAGAGGAGAAGAGTGAGAGTATGTAAGAAACAACTCTGCAGACACCAAATTCAGTGGAGAACGAGGGGAAGGAGGTGCTGCAGGCACTGGAGCAGAGATTCCCCTGCAGCTCCTGGTGAAGACCATGCTGTTACGAGTGAAAAGCAGGTGCAGATCCCACAGGGACAAAGCACAGCACTCAACAAGTGAAATCTTTGGATTTATGGAAACCGTAGCATCACCACACTGGGAGCCCTGGGACACCGATGCTAATCAAACTGTGACCTGATGCAGTGGAGCCCTGCTTGGGACTGAAGCTCAAGGGAAAGCACCACCGAGGTGGATAATAAAACTTGCAGTGTTTAACATATCAAGCATATGCAATGTCCTGGTTTGCTCATTAGTGAACTTCCTGATGTAATGCAATTGTCCAAATTCTGAGATCCATGGCTGCACACCATGTTGGCACCCATGCAAGGGTATGTGCAGGTGGCAGGGAAGCAAACTACCCCAGGTTACCATAACAAAGAGGTAAGAAGTGCTTGTGACTCTACATATTCAGGTAGGGGAGGCAATCTGTCCCAGGTTACCATAATAAAATCTTCTTAGGCCCTGCACATGGTGAGGCAGGCTGTCCCCCTGCAGCCCATGCTGATACCCACCTGCAGCCTGTGGAGGACCCCATGCCGAAGCACATGGATGCCCGAAGGAGGAGCTGACCCCGTGGGAAGCTGGCACTGCAGCTCCTGGCAGAACCACGCTGGAGCATGTTTGCTGGCATGTTTGTTTGTGACCCTCTGAGGGATCCACGCTGAAGCAGTCTGTTTCTGAAGGACTGCACCCTGTGGAAGGCACCCACAGTGGAGCAGTTCATGAAGAACTGCAGCCCATGGAAAGGACGCACATTGGAGAAGTTTGTGGAGTATTGTCTTCCATAAGAGGGACCCCACGCTGAAGCAGGGAAGAGTGTGAGGAGTCCTCCACCCAAGGAGAAAGGGGCAGCAGAGACAATGTGTGATGAGCAGACCACAACCTCCATCCCCCATCCCTCTCCGCTGCTCAGAGGGAGGAGGTAGAGAATTTGGGAGTGAAGTTCAGCCTAGGTGTTTGAAGATTTTTTCTTATTTATTGTCCTACTCTGATTTGACTGGCAATACATTTAATTTTCCCAAGCCAAGTCTGTTTTTTTCTGTGATTGTCATGGCTGAACAATCTCTCTGTCCTTATTTTGACCCACAAGCCTTTTGTTATATTTTTTCTCCTGTCCAGTTGAAGAGGGGAGGGACAGAACAGCCTAGTGGGTCAACACACCACAACCATCCAAGTATTAGCTACTCTCTCACAGTTGCACCCCTTCCAAAGGGAAATAAAAACAAAAATGCAGTTTAAAGTCAGATAGCCCATCACTGCATTTGAGCAAATGCAACTTGAAGTATTTTTACTGCAAAATAATAATACAAATTAGTATTTGGAAGCACTTCGTCTTAAACAGAGCTCTATACAGCTCTAATCTGTTTAAGACCTTTTTCTTATATACAGGTTTAGGACTCTTAATCCTGTTAACAATAAAGCATTACATTTCAATCATAATAAGTGATGTCCATCCTTGGCTTTTCATGTCTGTAGCTTGATTTTTATTCTGGCTGATAAAAATGTAAGATACTGTATAGAAGATGTAAGAGTTAATATATTACATTACTTACTCAGCAACCAAATACGATCAACTTCCCAGTTTCCCAGTTTATCTAAATATATGTACACAAATCCTACAACAAAGCTTTAACATATGTTTAGCATAGCTGCTTTCTGAACACTTTCATTACTATAATTTCAACTTGAGCTATGAATATTAGTAAGAATTACTTCTTCCTTCCTCCTCCCTGAAGCATGCATTTATTGTCTAGTAGTCTGTGCCATCCCAATCCTGGATCGCTGCACAATATACGTACTTAATCTTGTTAGCGATGGATGTGCATTCTCTCTGACATCTTAATTCCCCCATGTTTTTCCAACAACCTGACTTCTCTTCAGATTTGTTTGGATTTTTTAAATATCCATTCCCAAATGCTCCAACCAATACTCAACATAAAAATCACTTGACAAACACCATGGAGGTATTTAGCAAGTCTAAGTAAGTTCAGTTACAAGGTACTCAATGACAGCTTCAGTTACTGAGTAAGCACTGCTACAGCTTATATAATCTAAAACTTACTATTGCCACAGCAATAGTTCCCCTAGCCATGTTTACCAGTAATTAGAAGCTCATAAGAATATTAGAGGTAATCACTGTCATTCTGATATGAACATTTCAAATTGTATTCATCCATGTTTGAATATGCTTACTAATCCAACAGAACTGCATCATTATAGTTTAGTTTTGTACACAAAAATGTTCATATTCTTCAAAACATATGCATTCAATCAGATTTAAAGATCAGCCAAAGCATGACATTAAAGGAATTACAAAGAATAATACACTGTTGATACTACTCAACAATATCTGAGGCTTACAGAGTTAATAGTCACTACAAATCTACTTGTGTTGTATGAACTAGTATTGGGGACATACACGTGACATCAGCTCAGTTGGTTGGCTTGCCAAGTATGACAGTCTCGAGGTTTTCAATTCGTATCAAATGGAACCCAGGCTTTCTATATTATCATGCTGTGACCGGCTCATCTAAAATAAAAGTACACATTTAACCTTTAGTGTCATTTCTCTGTTTGCATGTGACTTCACTGTATATTAGAAACTAATACCACTAACACATCTACTTTCATTGATGTTTTGCCCTATATTCCTTCTTTTTATTCCCTTTTTATTATTATTTTATTATTAAATAATAGTGGATTCACCTATTATTTCAGAATATCCAATTTCAAGGAACTTAAAAGTTATAGCTTATGATGACTTAGAGTAACAGACAAACGTGAGTAAGGACTGTAATACATAAAGAGATATAGATCTATATAATCCTTGCAGTATTTCCATATAAAAGGATTAGCTTCTTGTTAGTTTGGAGTGGGATAAGCAGATTCAATTTCCCGTAACATTACTTACTTCCTTCCCTCAGCTTTTTTAATTCCTGTATTATATCACTATACACACACGATAAAAGCTCCTCTTGGGATTTTGTTCCATCTAAATAAACTAAGAAAGACAAAAGAAGAAGTTTTCATGAGTTCTACGCCAGTTATCTGTAATAGCAATTGGTAGTTTTCAGTATTCCTATGGGTGCCATCAGAAGAGATAAAAAATAAAAACCAGGATCAGTACCTCTCTTTTCTTCTTTCCCAAATTCATTTTACATGTTAAAAAATAACATATTGGAAACCTATCCTAGCTAGGAACTAATTTACAATGTTTTGGGGTATAAAATTCTCCGTAAGGGTAGCAGTAATAACATTAAGACAGTACAGCAATGGAATAATTCAGCAGAAAGCTTCCTATGCAGTGGAAGACCTCAAGTTCTTCCTCAGCTTTAGGGTTTGAGCAAGTCAAGAAGGCATCACAGTTCCCATTCTCACTGCATGGTAAGGAGGAAGCAACCGCCCAACTTCTCTTTCCTCTGGCCCCCACTCCAGAAGTAGGCAGTCCAAGAGCTGGACAAGGGTAAACCTCACACAAGCTCAAGATACTGCCCCATCAGCTGGCCCAGCTTCTCACGCAACACTGGTGACTGCAGTGTGTACAGGCAGCACCTGGGAAGTATCTTAAGCTTATCAACCAGGACTTAACTCTGTTCTGAAGAATTCTGCCACTGCATCAGTCTCAGAAGCTTCCTATTTAGCCATATGCACGTATGCATACGTGCACACACGAACTAGCTTGTTAAATGGACTCAATTAGTGATCAGAACATTTCTATTTTTTTAACATCACAATTTTCATTATTAAAAAACCAAAAACCCCTACAGACTTGACAAATAAACCAACAAATGGTCCAAACCTACTGTCCAAGTGCCATAAAAATATCTGAAGAAAACTTTGTCCCATTCAAACAGCCCCCACATCCCCAAAAAAATGCACAAATGCCACAGGTAAGCATTTTATAAGTTTAAAATTAAGAATACCATACCAACGTTACTTGCATTCTCTTCCAATTCATTTTTATATTTCAGATACATAGGCCACACGTGTCCATCGAAGTACCCCGGTGTATCTGCTGGCTGATAGACTCTGGTGCTACACAGAAATATATTTGCTTTCCCATACATGTTTTACATTTTCCCCTATTGTCAGCTGGTTTAGTAAGAGCATCTATCCAAAACAAAAAAAGACTGGCAAGCTGCATAACTGTTAGTGTGAATGAAGTGCCTTTGTTTTAATATAATCTGCGATATGAACTCTTGGTAACGTACCTATTTCTGCCAATCAAGGTACATTTGAGATAAGGTAAATTTTTTATTTTTTATTTTTTGTTAATGAAAAAGGCATTACATGTAAGTTAAGCTGTATTGAAAGCATTACCAAACCAAATTACTTTTTATCTTTTTTTTAATGGCTATACAGATTTCCCAAGTTTTAAATGACTAGCAGTTTTGTCTAGTCATTTCCAGCCTGGACACCCAAGTCCTTTAAAGGTGAGTCTAGTGAGAAACCAAGAAAGTGGAATCAACCAAAGCCAGCTGAATAGAGGATTTCTTCACTGAGCCAGCAGATTCTGACTTTATGCACATGTATTGCTCCAACCACACAGCATTGCTCCAAATTTGGAGGCAAGTCAGACACTGGCTCAATGATCTACATCAGATATACAGTACAATTAATGCACAGTCTAAACAAAGCATACACTAAAACCGCACGTCAACATGGTTACTTCAACAATAATCATCATGTATCTGTATTCAACTAAGGATAAGGCTGCTTACTATTTTTTTAAATTGTTTCTCATTTTAAACATGGTTTAACTCCAATATGCAGTCAGTAACCTGAATAATTTACGTGGAAAACCAATTCTCTTTTCAGTGTTTGTAAAACTTTTAACACTTTAATATCCTTCTACTCTAAAATGAAAAACAAAACAAAACAAAAACCCCCACACATCCCTGCATACTTTTCTTAATGTTGGTTAAACACGTACATGGTCTTCCCTGAGAATCACAGAGGACAGATGATCTTAATAGCTTGCATTTATCAAGCACCAAAGAAAAGCTAATACAAAAGAACCACTCCAGCTTAGGGGATGCACTGACCCTTTGTGAGCAATAACCAAATAATCTTACCTCCTTCTCCTTTTGCACTCTTCATAAGGAAGGGTCAAAAAATACCTTCTATTCCATAGTTCATTAAGTGGCCTAAAATAATAACAATATATTTAGTTACCTCTTCCTTTTTACGGCAGCTTTTATTATACCAGGTTATATACTACTGCTTACTCATAATTGTATAGCAGAAAGCCTTCAACAATCAAAATATAAACATGAACTGTATTTTTCAGGTTGTCACATGTATTCTGTGGCTCTTCTGTCACAACACCTGAGCTTGCTGGGTTTTTCATCCAATTGCGAATACTTTTCACCATGTCATCCATATAGAGGGCATCAAGTACTAGATGAAAACAGAAAGTTAGGCACCCCTTAAAAACAGAGAATTAAAAAGAAAAAAGAGGAACACTTAAGTAACTCTAGGTTAATCAGTAAGAATCTAATAATCTACATACAAGTTTAAATGAAAGGGAACAGGATTACCCCAAAAATTATGTCTCATGTATATTAGTAGTTCCATGTTTGCAACTGATGATACCCTGAAACTAAAGTTTTCCCAGGACTGGGGTATTTCTAGCAGGTATGGTCTCTCAATTCTGTAGCACCAAAGTGTGAACTCACTGCACAGCCTTTCCCTTGACAGTAGAAACTGCAGGTCTGTTCTCCGATTCCACAAAACTTTTAGAAACTTACTCCAAGACTTCCACCCTTGTGTCAATTGTGACTGACACAGGTGAAGGTAGCGCGTGCGCTCAAATTCTTTTGCATTGGGCTTTTATTGGCTTCAGGTATTTGGAAGCTGGGCATGAATGGATTGAAAGGAGGATGGCATACAAAGCAAACCAGCACAATGTAGCACCTGTTCTTGTCTGCAAGAACATGCTGAGTAAGTACTGAATGGTAGAGAGAAGGCAGCCTTTGGATAACATAACAGTAAACACATTTTAGAGGAGCTTTTAAGAGCAGCATTAAACACAGATATTTGAACCAGAATGTCCAACTTATCCCTCCAGTTCCGCATTCTAGTTTCATTAAGTCTAGCAGTAGAGCCAAAGACTGCATAGCTGATAAGAATCAGTTTTCAGATAGAATTTAAGGTCCTGGCCAATGCTCTGGGTAATGCATTTTGCGATCACCAAGTGTCAACAAGGATTGGCAAATAAGCAACTGTTCACAACTAGATATGACCTGAACCAAAAGTGGATCTGGATCTAGTTCATAAGACTAAATTGGCTTGTTGAGCCAGCATTAACCATGAACTTCAAAACATTGGTGTCTATGTGAGATCAGACATGAAGTAAAGGTGTCAGAATCAGACTTGAGTTTAGACTGATTTGCAATATGACAATGAACGAGACTCAGTGGTGATATCCCAGGAGTTCATTATCAAAATAAAAAAAAACAACCCATCATGACATAGAAAGTGATGAGGTTAAACTTATGCCAGTGCTGCAAACCAAGACTTTTACCTGAACAGAACCATTTGCTACTGCACTAGATGTAATTGGAGAAATAGAGCAGAAGATTAAAAAGAGAAAATGAAAGGTCAAGCACTAGCTTGAGCTATCTATCAGTTCAGCAAGTTTTCTTATTTACCTCAGTGAGCTGAAACAAACTAAGCAAAGGATTGCTCTGAAACAACCATTTGTTTACTGCCTTGCTCAGAAGAGAAGAGGAGAAGCAGGACGAGGGGAAGAAACGTTCAAGCTCAGCACAACAGAATTTCAGTACAATGTTCAAAAGCAATGCATCAAAGTTACTGACCATCATATAGCTTAAATCCACGTTCATCTGTTTCTACTTCAGACTCTGGCTGAAGGGGAAAAAATTTCAATATTTTCAAGGCTGCTTTTACGACCACTGTCACAGAGACATACTCTTCAGTTTCAAACATTAGGGTTATACACTTTTGTATGCCGATTGATTACATTTAACTTCAAAATTAAACTGCTGTATACAACTGTTAAAATACAGTACAACACTTTATTTAATCTAGAACAACAAATTCTCCAAATCATACCTCTTAAGTTCATTAGAGCTTTACTTAAGAAATAAGAAGCTGCTTCACCCTCCTTAACAAACAACTCCAACATCAATGGAAAAGTTGTTTTTCTGTTTTGATTTGGGAGGAAAAGAACTATCTATGGGTGTAGGGTTAACACAGTATCATTAACTTCATTAGCACAAAGTATCTTGAAAAATGCATCCAACATACACCCTTATATTAAAAGGGTATCAAAGACAACAAGTAAACTTGGTGTCAGGTGCCAGGTATACTCAGTGGTTTTGGCCACTGAAAGTTTAATTACCCCAGTGCTCATTTTATTTCTCTTTCTCATGAAGTCGACATTATTTTAAGCAGCGTCAATTTTAAAAGTTTATCAATAGGAGAACTAAAAAGAGAAGAAATTATACTAAAATCTACTCGAGCCTACTTTTACCTATCAGGTCTTTCTATGAATACTATTACCTTAAAGAAGTCGTCTTGAGAGATTATATCACAGTTGGGAAGCACTTTCTTAAGCTTTTTTGCCAGTGTTGTTTTCCCTCCATTTGTTACACTGAGAGAGAAAACATAGTAAAAACTGCATCAAGACAAAAATCAATCTTTTAAACATATGTACAAGCTCACATACACATTTCTATATAGGTAGACACAAATACACAATCCAGACTCCCCCCAAAGTTTATTCACATTAAATACTCTCTGCCTCTAGAAATTTTCTGGCAGGTTCCAACAGTTTTCAGACAGTAAATCTAGCAGTGCCAAGAAAGAGATTAGAGAGCCAGCACCTGAGATCTCCAACAGAGACCGAAAAATTTCTTAAGAGTTACATGCCATAAAATGAGACAATTGTATGTTGTACTTGTAATCTATTTTCAAAAAAAATATCCATTTGGAAATAGAAATGACATAACTTCATTCTGAAAGGAAGACCAGTCTTAAACTTAAATTAGCAAATTTGATTTGCTAATACTTACCCTCCAAGGCCAATAACCAATACTTTCATAGTTTGTTTCCTCCTCAGTTCTTCCTTTTCACGGTCAAAAATAGTAGCCAGTGAAAACTCTTCATTCAGCAACAAGGAAAGCAGCTATTGTGTTAAGAAACATCAATTATATATAGGTAAGACTTATTTTCTGTCCTTTTTCTTTTTGCAAAGCTACTGTCTGAATCTCAACTACTTGTTTTTAATGCTAACAAAAAACCAGCATACGCTTGCTCCTCCTCCCATAGAATAATCTGCAGTCATTAAAATACTATAAAGGCAGTTTAAGCCATTCTAGCTAATTTAGCACCGAGAAGAATTGGGTAGCCTTGATCTTCCCCAGAAAAGATCAATGATTGGAACTCTGAAAAAGATTACATTTGTCCACCTATATCCCCTGCTGCTGCCTGGAAACCAGCCCTGGGGCTCTGGCTGGCTAAACACCTTCAGTGGTCAGAGCTGCTAGAAGCCACAATCCTGTCTTTCCCTGACTCTTCCCAGAACTTTCTTCTGGAGCAGGTATTTGCAGAGTCCATACTGAACTATACTAGAAAAGCTGAAAACCAGTTCTGCAAAGGAGGAGGGAGGGGAAAAATGTTAGTTTTCAGCTGAACAAATTCCCTCTGGTTTACCATTCAGTTACCTGTGCCCACAAAAGTATGATGTAGCAGAAGGACAACAGGGCTGCTCTTCTTGACAGCAGCTCTAGTCTACAGAGTTTGTCAAACCAGCTTAATATTTGTCAAACATTGCTTTCCAAGAGCACACACCAATTAATAACTATTTAACCACATGCAAACACCCTTGTTCTCTTAGGTCATAAGGAGGTAAGGCCTATGACGCCTAAGACCTGAAAGGACTGAGCAGGTAACACCGTCTCCTGTCCCCAACAAACAAGTATCTGTACTACACTAGAAAAAAGACTGTTACAGGGAATCAGTATGAAAGTAAAACCACACTATTTCTGTTAAAAGTTTTAGACATACATGGAGTCTGAAATAACAATATCCTTTTTTACTTGGTGCAATGACTGGAAGTTCAACTGTTTCACAGGTCTGTGATGTGACTTTTGCATGGTTGCTTTATATGCTCTTTCTGTTACAAAAACAACACCAGACATATTGACTAGTCCAAGTCATCACCAGTATGACAGCAATTGCTCTGCAATGGTGCTGCATACCTACAGTAGTTGGCACTGGCAAGTTTTATAAGGTAGCATGCAAGGGTTTTCGAAGAATATTGTAATTCTCAGGTTCAATGATGTGAAGCATTTTTATTGTATGGGCTGCCTATTCTAAGACTGCAAACGGAAGATCCGTTCTCAGGAACTGATGATACTCAGTCCATTTAAAACAACACCAACAAAAAGTTTTCCAAAAATCATCGGTAAGGTTTGCGTTCCAGAGGATTAGCCTTTGTCCCACAAAAAATGCTGTGTAACAAACTAAATAACATCTGGATGCCCCTGCTGAGCTTTGGACTCTAATTTACGTCATTGTATAAAAGTTAATCCCCCTTTAAGGCAAAAAAACACCAGGGTGAAAAAAAACACCAACTCTTCCTCCCCCCCAGAGTAATGTACAACACGAACTGCAAAGGTTCTGTCACCAAGGTTGCAACACAGAAATCCTGAACTACCCCAGTGGGTTTAGCATCCTTAAACAGAACGTAACCCCATGGTAACCCTAATTGCCACTACCCTGTTTTTAACGGCATATCGTGACAAAGCTCCAGCACAAGGTAACAGCCGAGGCATGCTTCCTTCCAGGAACCACCAGACCCGGGTGAGGAATGTCTCTCCCGGGCCCGGGCCGGCAGAGGGGCCGAGAGAAGAGCCCACGCACGCCGCCGCAGAGCCCCTCGCCTCCCCCGGCAGATCGCCGCGCTTCGGGGCCCCCGAGGCTGGCATTTCACTTTAACCGCTGCTTAAAGACACCTTCTGGGAGGGTGCACAGAAGAAACCGTCCCGGCCGAAGGCTGCCCACGCCGGGGGACACCCCCTACCCCTCTGACGCCCGGTTACGGAGCTGTCACAGGCACGCCTAACCGCCGCGCCGGGGAAGGGCGGCCCCCGCGGGGCACGAAGCTCCTATCACACGCTCGGGACGAGGCACCTTGCAAACCCACCGGTGCCGCCGGGTCGGGTCGCGTTGTCCCC
>KZ505787.1:202211-212972 GCA_002844005.1 Limosa lapponica baueri
CCCGGTGCCGCCCGCCGCTCCCGGGAGCCCGTCGAGGGCATTGCGCCGCTGCCCCGCCCGCCCCGCTTCGCCCCGCCCCGCCCCGCCCCGGCAACTGCCTGCGGGCCCGTTCGCAGGCAGCCGATCGCCGCCCCGTCGCTTTCCCCCCGTCTGCGCTCGGCCGCCCCCCGCCATGTCCAAGCCGCCACCTAAGCCGGCTAAGCCAGGTAAGGGAGGGGCCCGGCCCCCCGGCCGTATCACCGGCCGCCTCACCGGGCGCACGGAGCAGCCCGCTGCCGGCTGACAACGTGGAGCGTTCGGGAGTCCGATCTGGGCTGTCAGAGCAGGGAGCCCGGCCGGGAGGCGGTGGGGGGAGGGGGGGGTGAACCGGGGCAGGGCCACCTCCCGCTTCCTTTTCCCGCCCCGCCGCCATTAACCTCCGTGCTCGGTGTCGGCGGGGGAGGCGGCCCCTTCCGCGGCCCTAGCGCCAGCGGCCCCGCTGGAAGCCGTCGTGTAGCTGCCCTGGGCAGGCAGGCGTCGTATTTGGGCGGGATCCTGCGTCCGCTGCGGCTAGTGAGGGTGCCGCCGGGGCAGAGCCGTCGCCCGGGGACCGGCCCCCAGGGTCGAGGGGCTGTGCAGAGCACCCTCACCCCGGCCCTGGGGCGCGGGCCTTGGCCGGGGAGCCGAGGTGGCCATAATGGCCATAGTAGCCATGGCGCTCGGCATGAGGCCGCACCCAGCCAGCGGCCGCCGTCGAGGGGAAGCTTGCCTGGGCTGAAGTGCACAGGAGGGCTTTCAATCCGTTAAGAAACAGGCGTTGGAAGCGCTCTGAGGTTCGCCCTGTGATGGCGTGGATTAGCGATGTATTGATGCGTGAGAGCAGTTTGATAGCATGGGCTCACACTACATTCTTCTTCTTCTTCCATGGCATCCACGGCTTCACCTTGGAGGACCCCCAGCCACCAAGCTCCCCATGTGTCCTTTGAGGATCTGGTGCAAATGCATGCAGTCACCCTTTCTAGTGTATTTAGTCATTGATGTATAAATTTTTCCTTCTGCACCCTTTTCAGATAAATTTAGTGCAAAGTAAGTTTCAAGAAAATTAAAAACAATCACAGGTTTTTGAAAAAATATATGTTGAAAAACTATTGGAAGTTGCTTGGTTTTAAACCTTACACAACAATGCCATCTTTCAGGTAAACGTGCATTCTTCTGTCAAAACTTAAGCCATTAGGTTTAGGGTTTTGTTTTCTTAAATAAGGAATTGATCTGGAAAATGCAATTGCTGTTTATAATGTTTGCGTATCCTCTCTGAGGATGAAAAGTTAAATTTGTACTTTTAAGGTAAAAATTCATTGTGAATGTAATGAAATAGGTAAGACTAGTTGGTATCTCCTGGAATATGATTATCTGATCCCTAAATACAACTGAATTTCAGTATTTTTCACACTTAGAATAGTATTTGAAATACTGACTTTTTTATAAATAATTAAATACATAACCTAATGGAGTATTTTAACTAGACAGCTTATAAAACAAGTTATTAATTTGAAGTCAAGTAAGTGCAAATCCGGTTTAGACCATTTAAACCAACAGTCTTAACCAACCCACAGAAGCAAAATCTATTAAAGCTCTCTGAATGTAGACTTTCATCCTTGGAAGAATTTCCTCTGCCTTGCAGTTTTCTAAGCCTCTTTGAAAACAGCTCATTTGAAATGAAAAAGACAGTAACAGAAGCATTGCTGTTGTGGGCCCTCACTGAAAACCTGTGCTGAGGAGTACACCCTTCTGAAAGGGTGTGGTGTTGCTCTTAGCAACCAACTATGTAGGAAGAGTAGATTTTTCCAATTAAGTTGATAACTCCATTTTCTGATTTGAAAAAAGATGAGTTAAATTTAGTCTAAGATTGTTAAGGAGTTAAAGGCCCTAGACCTACCTAACCTGCAGGATCTATCAGACTAACTCAAACGCATTATGTCTAATACTACATGTCTCTCACTAGCTTGCTGGGGTGCAGTTTTGTGGTGTGCTTCATCTGATAAAATGCAGACTGCCATCAAAAGGACAGGTTGCCTACCCTCTCCACTCCCCCGCCATCCCCTTTCCATTCCATTTAGTGACATGACAAGCTGGATTGGTGTTCTGACCTTTTATGTTGGATTATTTTTACGTCTAATGAACTTGCTGAGCTGGTTTACCGCATGAGCACTTGACACAGCAAAAGGAAATGGGTATAAATAAATGGCTGAAGAAGGAAGAGGAAGAGAACAAGACTCTCGGTAGTGGCTTTCAGAGCTCATTAAGGGTAATGAAATTAAGAGAGAAAATCTTAATTTCTTAATTTCTTTTCTGTTGCGTTAATTTTCTTCCAAGGCATTTTCAGGAGCGGACTGTCTTCTAGCATACTGCAAAATATTTCTGTAGTTGTAGGTCTGTCTTTGTTCTGTCTATAATATTAGTTATGCCTATGGTACTATCATTGGATCTCTCAGGGCTATATATGTGAAAGTGTGCTAATTAAAGACAGATGAATATCAGAGCTGCATATGGTGAAATACGCTGTTATGGCAGCATAATGCTATCTCTTTTGGGGGCTTTTAGACTGTGTTTGTTGGGATGTCCTAGTACGTTTGGTCAAACTGCATTAATTTTTCTTCACTGACTATTATCAGGTATCCCATCTATAAACTGGGCTATAACCCATGTCAGGGAACAGGAAACTTGCTTGCCTTTCTGCAGAATTGTTGCAACTCAAGACAGATAAAAGAGAAAGCAAGACATTGGTTGCTGTAGTCTTTTCCTTTGTGTTCAGGAGAAAAAAAGTGCAGGCTAGGGAGAGATGGAAGGAGATATAGCAGGTGGTGGGAAGTGAAAATACTTAGTTAAAGAAATACTCATGCTTTATAAAGCAGTAGGTGTTTACTGTTCATTACAGGGGTGTTGAACATCAGAGTTGGATGGCTAGATGGTTCTTTAAAAATGTGGGGAAAAAAAGGAGGTGTAAAGGGAGAAAAATGTAAGTAGCCATAGCATTGCGTGTGTTTTTCTTCAGTACTTGAGAGCACTTTATCTCACAGAAGGCTTTTCTATTAATCCTGTGTCATGCACAGCACATTAGGATTTCAGTTACAGAGAGACGGTTTTGAGATCAATATATTTTAGACAATCATCTGATATGTTTGTCAATCATCTGTGGTTAGCCCTTGATTCTTGATTGGTTTCTAGAGACTTTAGAAGGCTTTCAATTTCTAGTATTTTGAGAGTTCTTTTTTAAACAAGTGCCTAGCTTTGCTTTTCTCTTAAAACTCTCAATTATTGTTTTCTAGCTGTATTTTCTATTTACACTTGCTATTGAAGATACAAAGAAGTGGAGTGGGAATTGAAAACAGCAGAAGCTTTTTTCTCTGCCGGTGTTATGCAAGGGAATGGTTTCCCTTCCATCTTTCAAAATTCTATTGATGTCTCAAACTACATTATTCTTTGCAGAGTTTATAAACCTCTTAAACTTTCCATGTTGGATGTTAATCCTATGTACAGAAGTTACTTATGAAGTCCTTTGAACTCAATTAGCTGTATTGGCTTTTGCGAATTTTCTCCTTGTATAGTGCTCTCTCTCTAATAATGTATTTCTGATTAGAGCTGTACAGCAACAGCTTTTGGGGAGATGAAAGTGGTATACTAATATTTTAAAGAAACTTAATGTACTTTCATATTCTCCAGGTAGAGTGAGGTTTGTTCATCCTGGCCTGGAGTCCACTCAACATTTACATTTTATGGAGAAAGACTAGTCTTTGTCCCAAGGAAATTACAGTTTTAAATTATTCCAGTTGAGAGAAGAGAGGTGGGAGGAAACATAGCATATGTAACATAAAGGGTTACAACCTGAAAGTAGGTCTGTTGGCTTTGTAGCCACTAGTAGCGGTAACAGTTAAAAATAGGATTCTGAACATAAATACTTAGTTTGAATCACAGTCAAGTTAACTCTGCCTTAATTCTTAGGATAAAGTAGGAGCTGTGACAGTTAGCATTCACAGGACAGAGACCTGCATTGGGTCACACACTTAAGGTCTTACCAGTAGGCTTAAATTTGGCTTAGGTGATGAAGTTTTGGGTTCCTTCTGTAGTGAAAGGAAGGTTTCTGTTAGCTAGGGAGATGTGATCATGTGAATGTGGGGAGTCATGTGGCATCAGCTCTAAGGGGAGAAAAACATCAGAGGAACAATTAAACAGTTGAAAGTCTGATTTCAATGTGAATTTTAAACTTTCATTTCTGACCCCAAACCCTCTTCTTACTGCAAGCTTCTGGGGCCAGAAACAAGCTTCCCACAAGTGAAGGCATTCTGTGTTTGCAGAAATAAAATTGGGAAGAAGTAGAAGATTTCATCCTGAAACTGTGCTAGTCAAAATGCATTTGTGAAATTGTGTTCACATATATCTTCTGAATTCTGATTTCCTGTAAGCAAATGCTGTTTGTTCCTTCCTACTCCAGATACCGACTGGTGCAGTCCATGATTGTTCCTGGACTACCATAGTTTGTCATCAACAGTGGTACCAGTCTAACCTTTGCATTCTTTTCAGCATGTCCCTAAAGCAGATTCCTAGGCTTTTTTGTCTGTTTGTTTAATACACTCTCTCCTCTTCCTCCCCTCTGATTTGTATGCCCTGTGTTCACTTCCCCTTTCTAACAAGCACTACTTAGAAGTGGAAGATGGTTCTCTAACCAGTGGGGTCCCCACTTTTTTCTGTCTCAGTTGTGGCAGTCCTTAAATGCTGTGTTGTGCTCTGTTGTGTCTTTGTGAAAGGTATTTTGAGCAAAATGCCAAAATACAAGCTGCACTCCCGTAAAACATATTTCCAATACTTTTATTCCTGCTTGAAGGTGTGAGTGTAAAGCACCTTATTTTCCAGTTCCTGAGAATCCAGAAAAGAATTCTTCAGTCTGGCCATAAGATCATTCTAATAAAACTGCACATCTCCAAAGAGACATGCAGATCATAACATGAAAATTTTCTTCATTTATTAAACAAACTGCAGGCATATCACAAATTATTTTGATCTGTAGCTTACCTTTGATATTGTCACTTGTCCAAAAGATTGTGACTTTGAATTGCTGGTGTTGCCAGGTTGTATAGTTCCTTTGCAGGTTCTTAGGCCAACACTGAGAAAACAAGCACACTGTCCTTTTGCCACCAAGCTTTCTGTGAAGTTAAGCAGAAGATGCCTTTCACTTCCTCCAGAGAAATTCATCTGAACATGTATAAAAATTCATAGTCCCAATTATACATATTCTGGGAGGAGACTTTCAAACCAGCGTAGGCCCTGGAACATGCAAGCTGTCCTTTTTCTTTCCAACGTCTCAAATCTTATGCATATTTTCTTTTTCGTCTATTTGTTACAGGATTCAAATTGTTTTCAATCAAATTGGAGTATAACAGATTCTCAGCTGCTTCTGTGCAGCCTTATAGGAGCAAGGAGGGGGACAGCTGATGACAATTAGACCAGGATTAGCTTGACCTCTTGTAGGAGTTGACAGACTTGAAGTTTTCTAATTTATCCATAGATGACCAAGTCTGATTTTCTAGACCACAGAGATTATCTCTTTCTCTGTATTATAGGTACTGATAGTGCTTTGTGACACCCAGTGAGCCTGTTTATCTGAAGTTAATTCTAATTTTTATGGTAATCTGGAGCTGCTCACTCTAAATATAGCTAATGAAAAGATGCTGAAAAGATCAGGATCAATATCTGATTTGTAGGACCTTGTTCGTGTCAATGAGATTTGATTGTGTCTGTCCATGGGAGGTGAAGCAGGGTGTCAAATGCAACCAAAAGACCCATGTAAGTCCACTGGGGCCAGCCCTTAGTAGCTCCTGTGAATATTGGCTTGATGCCGTGACTGTTTTCTTAACCAAAATAAATGGCTCCTGCACGAAATACTTCTTCATTTGAAGAAGTAATATAAGTTGACAGCAAATCAAATTGCTTTCTGTCCCCTTCGGTGCTTGTATTGGGTTTCCATGGCAAGGTTTTCGTTGCGGGGGGGGGCACTACGGGTGTAGCTTCTGTGAGAAGATGCCAGAAGGTTCCCCCATGTCCAATAGAGCCAATGCCAGCTGGCTCAAAGATAGACCCACCACTGGCCAAGGCCAAGCCCATCAGCAATAGTACCTCTGGGATAACATATTTAAGAAGGGGAAAAAACTTACTGTGCAACCACAACTGCAGCTGGAGAGAGGACTGAGAATATGTGAGAGCAATAACTCTGCAGACACCAAAGACAGTGGAGAAGGAGGGGGGGAAGTGCTCCAGACATCAGAGCAGAGGTTCCCCTGCAGCCTGTGGTGAAAACCATTGCGAGGCAGGCTGTTCCCCTGCAGCCCATGGAGGTTAACAGTGGAGCAGATATACACCTCCAGCCCATGGAGGTGAACGGTGAAGCAGGTATCCACCTGCAGCCTGCGGAGGACCCCACGCCAGAGCAGGTGTATGCCTAAGGAGGCTGTGGCCCTGTGGGAAGCCTGAACTGGAATAGGCTTCTGTGGGCAGGACCTGTGGGCCTGTGGAGAGAGGAGCCCATGCTGGAGCACATTTGCTGGCAGGACTTACAACACCTTGAGGCATCCATGCTGCAGCAGTCTGCTCCTGAAGGACTGCACCCTATGGAAGGCACCCACTCTGGAGCAGTTCGTGAAGAACTGCAGCCTATGGGAAGGACCCACATTGGAGAACTTTGTGGAGGACTGTCTCCCGTCAGAGGGATCCCAGCCTGGAGCAGGGGAAGAATGTGAGGAGTTCTTCCCCTGAGGAAGAAAGAGTGGCAGAGACATTGTACAATGAACTGACTGCAACCCCCATTCCCAGTACCCCTGCACTGCTGGTGGTTAGGAGGCGGAGGAAATGGGGAGTGCAGCAGAGCATGGGAAGAAGGGAGAAATGAGGGGAAGGTGTTTTAAGATTTGGTTTTATTTCTCATTACCCTACTCTGATTTTGGGTAGTAATAAATTAAATTAATTTTCCCCAAGTCAAGTCTGTTTTGCCCATGATGGTAATTGGTGAGTGATCTCTCTATCCTTATTTCGGCCCCCGAGCCTTCCATTATATTTTTTTTATCCACTGTCCAGCTGGGGAAGGGAGTAATGGAGTGGCTTTGCTGGGCACCTGGCCTCCAGCCAGGATCAACCCACCACAGTACTGGAAGTTTAGCCCAAGTCAAAAAAGATATAAGCACTGCCATTCAGGGTTGGGTCTTTTTTTTTCTTTTTCTTTTTTTTTTTTTTTTTTAAACTTCCCCTTCCCGCCTCCCCCGCCCTTCCTTTAAGGGGTGAAAGCAAATAAGAGGAAAGCAGAGAATGCTTTGGTGGCAAGTTGAGTAAAAGAGGGCATTTTAATGCTAGTGTCTTTGGTTGTATGGAGAAGCTGGGGTAAAAGAAGAGAAAGGAAATGGGGAAAAAAAGCATCACTCTGAGAGAAACAGTAACTCCTTGTTGCGAAAACACTTACCACTTCTTTGGAAACAATCTTCTGTTAATGATACTGCAATTAATTAAAAATAAACCTCAAAATTGCTAGGAGGAAACAAAGAGCATCTAGTCTTTTGAGAAAATGGTCTTTTTTGTTACTTTGTCTTACAAAGCACAGCAGCGATCTTGTTCCAGTTCAGTACATATCAGAAGCTTCATTTTTAAGCTGTTACTGTTTAGCACCTCAGTTTCTTTACGTTTGTGCATTTAGCTGGGAGAAGGTCATAGTAGAAATTTTGGTTGCCTGTTTCATTTCCAGATAAAAGCAGAAGTTTATAGAAGTTATCCAAAATAGTTTGAAGGGCATTGAGTCAGCTCAGCCTAATAAAGGCATTTGTTTTATGTTGCTGGTTAGAGAGACTTGTTAGTTTCACTCCTTTACCCTGTTGCATTACTGGGGAAGGGTTTTTGGCAAATTGTGGATTGAGGAGTTTGTATGCTAATAATATTTGTATTAGTTTAGTATGTGTAATAACTTTTTTATTTGTCAAATAGTTGTTTTGCACATGTTTAATGCAAATTCCATAAGAAGGGAAAGGACAGCCTTGTGGCTAAAGTGTGGGATTGAAAAGAAGAACCATTTAAATTTGTTCCTGCATTTGGAAGATTTATTGTGGGACACATCACTGCAGTGTGCCTCCATTTCCTTAGTTTCTAAAAGGGATAATCCCCTTGTTAGTCATGCTGAGAATGAAGACATTATTGTTTGCCTGGTGCCTTAATCTTAAAAAGCTACATGCATCTTCTGTATTCTAGTTATTTTGTTCTCTAGAAGTACATGGTGGGGAGCTGCAGTCAGTCAACTTTGATAAGTTCAAATCAGTGTTAATGCATTAGTGCTCGGTCCTACATGAATCTTACAATGTGGTTTGGAGTGGAGAGGTAGCAGAAAGGGGGAGCAGAGGAGGTCCTCAGGCACTTCCTAACTTTTTTCTTATTCCAAAGGACACCTGCCAGTGCAAGCTCTAAGCCTGTCTGCATGACTAGGGATGGGCATTGCTAGATAAAAGTTCTTCAAGTGTTTACAGGTACTCATGTACCTACTAAAATACAATTTGTGTGTATTTGCAGAACAGAGATTCAAGCTTAATGTGCCATTTGCGTCCTTATATTTTGTTGTTTTAAATCATTTAGACTAATTTTTTGTGTGAAAATTGCCATGCCAAGTGCTGAAGTCCTGTTGGTTTTAGCTCTTAAATGCAGCAGTATTAAGCAGCAGGCTTAATGACTATTTATATTTAATTATATATTACATACTTAAAATATGGGTGCCAGTAATGAGTAGTGTTTAACTTCCACATAAGGTGCTGTAAAATTAATATTAATTGGACTTGCAGTTCTATAGTGCAAGCCTGTACTTCATATTTCATCACAGGAAAATGTTTTAGAATGTGTTGTGCTATGTGTGACACCACAGCTTGACGTTTGGGGAAGTAACTCTCTGTTTCAGCTGTATAGAATTAAAACAAAACCAACCAAACCAACAAAAAAAAAAACCAGAAAAAAACCCGAACCATTAATTGCCTTTTGTTTAAACAACATTTCAGCAATACTTTTATTGCCATCAGTGTTTTCATTTTCTTTTCCTTCCCTTATGGTGTGATAGCATTAGAAAACCTGTTGACACACATGCAGTACATTATTACAGGAAACACATACAACACATACAAAGCTGTATTTCTTGCTTTCCCCTGTCTTCTGCTGTCTTTGCATTTCCTCTTTAATATTTCTTATTCTTCCATTTTGTTGTCCATTTCCTCCTTTTACTTACATGAAACCTTGAAAAATGGTGTGTGATGGCTCAAGTCACCAGAGTTGTCAGTGTGCAGTTCTGTCTTGCATTTTTCTGTCCTCTGTGTGTGAAAGCCAAGGAGAAAGGGACAGAACTCTCTCACCCATCCTGCTTTGTTATCTCTTGTTCTTTTTATGTGGGTTGTTTGTTTTGTTTTTTTTTTTTTTGGTTGGTTGGGGTTTGTTTGTTTGTTTGTTTTTGTTTTTTGTTGTTGTTGTTTGAGTTCTCCTCAGCTGCAGTTCCGACATTTGATTCTGAAGCTTTTAGATTCAGGACACATTATGGTCCGCTGTCCTTGTTCATCTTTTCTGTATGGGTAACAAACAGAACAGAGCTTTCATCCTTTTTTAGCTGTTGCCACAGTGCAGGTATTTAGTTTCTGAGGCAAAGGTCTGAGAAGTGTTGGACCTCTTAGTCTAGGAAATGGCTGCTGTGTGAGAGAGAGAACCATTAGAGGCAAACTGAAATTCTGTGGTGTTATTAAAACATAAGATCTGAGAGGAGCATGGGATACAGTTACAAATTTGAAGAAAAATCATATATACAGTATCTACATGCATTTGGCAATCTAGAAAGTTTACACAGATTAATTTTATGGTTAGACTTTTACGTACAGTCAGCTCCAAACAAGGCTGAGACAGGACTACAGAAATGTTTTGCTTAGTAGTTATGCTTTGGTAAATACCAATTCATAAATGTGTGCTGTGGCGTGGCTCATGCTAGGGAATATTCAGAGGTATGTGAAAACATCTTTTGAGAGTCACCCCAAGACTGTGTGGTATGGTGCAAAATGGCAGCTTGTGCAGTTGAGTACCATCTCCTTTCTCAAGCCTGTCAGCATATATACACGTAGGCTGACATTTCTAAAGCCCTTAAAGCCCTTAAGTTAACTTTCCAAAATGGTCACTGTTGCGGCTAGGCTTTTAGGTACTGCAGTAACAAAGACTACATCTAGGAAAAAATTTCTAGCAATGGTTCTTCACAGAAAGGTAAAAGTTTATTCTTGAGACATAAGGAAACTACTCTTGTTACTCAGTTCTCTGCATATGATATACTACACAAGGTTTTGTGAATGCACGCTCTATTGTACAGTACTAACCTTTGGCAGTAAGTTACCATTTTCTCTGAGGATACAAAACAGCCTGGGCTAAGTGTGGTCTAAGTAATGCGTTATACTGGTGGACCAAATACTGCTTCAGTCACAAGTTAATCTATATAAACATGTAAAGTGTAGTATAAGAACCTGAAATACTGCTACATACTTCAGATATTTCATAGAATCATAGAGTGGTTTCAGTTGGAAAGGACCTTAAAGATCATCGAGTTCCAACCCCCCTGCCTTGGGCAGGGACACCTTCCACTAGAGCAGGTTGCTCAAAGCCCTGTCCAGCCTGGCCTTGAACACTCCCAGGGATGGGGCATCCACAACTTCCCTGGGCAACCTGTTCCAGTGTCTCACCACCCTCACA
>KZ505787.1:213252-225462 GCA_002844005.1 Limosa lapponica baueri
TCCTTGTGGCCCTCTGCTGGACCCGCTCCAACAGGTCCATGTCCTTCCTGTGTTGAGGACTTCAGAGCTGGACTCAGTGCTCCAGGTGGGGTCTCACGAGAGTAGAGTAGAGGGGCAGAATCACCTCCCTGGACCTGCTGCCCACACTTCTTTTGATGCAGCTGTGGATGTAGTTGGCTTTCTGGGCTGTTTGCTGGCTCATGTTGAGCTTCTTATCCACCAACACTCCCAAGTCCTTCTCCTCAGGGCTGTTCTCAATTCATTCTCTGCCCAGCCTGTATTTGTGTATCAGATTGCCCCAACCCATGTGTAGAACCTTGCACTTGGCTTGGTTGAACTTCCTGAGGTTCACCTGTCAAGCCTGTCCAGGTCTCTCTGGATGGCATCCCTTTCCTCCAGCGTGTTAACAGTGCCACACAGCTTGGTGTTATCAGCAAACTTGCTGAGGGTGCACTCAATCCCCCTGTCCACATCTCCAACAAAGATGTTGAACAGCCCTGGTCCCAGTACTGACCCCTGAGGAATGCCACTCTTCACTGGTTTCCGCTTGGACATTGAGCCATTGACTGCAACCCTTTGAGTGTGGCCATGCAGCCAGTTCCTGATCCACCGAGTGGTCCATCCATCAAATCTCTGTCTCTCCAGTTTAGAGACCACGTTGTCATGCGTGATAGTGTCAAAGGCTTTGCATAAGTCCACGTAGATGACATCTATTGCTCTGCCCTTATCTACCAATGCTGTAGCACAATTGTAGAAGGCCACCAGATTCGTCAGGCATGACTTGCCCTTGGTGAATCCATGTTTGCTATCACCAATCACCTGCTTATTTTCCATATGTCTTAGCAGCAATTCCAGGAGGATGTGCTTCATGATCTTGCTGGATACAGAGGTGAGATGGACCAGTGGGTAGTTCCCTGGGTCTTCCTTTTTTCCCTTTTCGAAAATGAGGGTTATGTTTCCCCTTTTCCAGTCAGCAGGAACTTCACCAGACTGCCGTGACTTTTCAAATATAATGGAAAGTGGCTTGGCAACTTCATCTGCCAGCTCCCTCAGGACCCCTGGATGGATTTCATCAAGTCGTATGGACTTATGTACCTTCAGGTTCCTAAGAAGGTCTCGAACCTGGTCTTCTCCTACAGTGGGTGGTCCTTCATTCTCATAGCCCCTGTTTTTGCCCGATCCATCAACTTGGGAGGTGTGAGGAGAGGGGTTGGCAGTGAAGACTGAAGCAAAAAAGTTGTCGAGCACCTCACCCTTCTCTGTTGTTACCAGTTTGCCATTCTTGCTCATCACGGGGGCTATGCTTCCTTCAACCTTCCTTTTCTGGTTGACATACCTGAGAAGCCCTTCTTGTTATTCTTAGCGTCTCTTGCCAGGTTCAGCTCCAGCCACACCTTGGCCTTCCTGACCTTGTCCCTGTGTAACTGGGCAGCATCCCTATACTCTTCCTGCATCCCTATACTCTTTACTTTAAAAGTAAACAAACCTACATACTTAAGACTTCGGATATTTAAAAGTAAACAATACAGAACAGTCTGCATAATATATTTCTCCATTGAGTTCAGTGGACTTCAGCAGTTCAGCTAATAAAATTATGTAAGATAAATGTTTGTTTCCTGTACTCACCTTATACTTTATGCTTGGTGCTCTTGAAATGTACCTTTATTGAATTTAAAAAAAAAAAAGTTTATGGGGTGCTTCTTTTGCAGTTTATACAATTAAATCTGTACCTCTCTGCATTAAGGTTATCTTTTCTTGGCTTGGATGCTGCTGACAGTCTTTTCAAAGCTGCCCTGATAAACTAAACATTGCCGACTTAGCGGAATTGTAAACACTATAGCTTATTTTAAGCATCTGAACAGAACACCATGTCCATTGTACGTTCCATAAATAGGACTTGGTGACCATTTGTTGCTTTTCTTAAATGCAATGATTTCTATGCTACTGCATTATTTTCCTAATTAGTAAAGATTACAAGTAAATATGAGAACATGTTGCAGTCATTGTTCATCATTCTCTTTCTTTGTTCTTTCCTTAATTCTGTATCCTTTGACAAATCTGATATTATTAATAAAAATATATAAAACATGTATAAGTGCATGTGGGTGCGTATGACTGAAACTGCACTTTGCCTCAGAAATTGATGGCAACATTTTAGTTGACTTGAATAGTAACCTATGAGGACCATATTAGATGTGCGCAAGGGACACCTTACTTTTAGCTGTTGGCCCGTTTCTTTCAAAACCCACGCTGCTGGGTTGAGTCTTATGATTTTCATTGACAGAGGCAGAGCACAAATTCATTCAGCAAGCAGCTTTAAGGGTTAAGGATTTCAGGGCTGTATGTGTATGCTGTGTGTAGAAGGCATGATACTAATACTGTTTATTTTTTCTTTTTTAGGGCAGGTTAAAGTGTTCAGGGCCCTGTATACATTTGAGCCCAGAACGGTAAGTACATCTAGATTTTAGGATTTTGAAAAGCTTAATTTTAATCTTGTCTATACTAACATTTCTTCAGTTCTGCTAGGGTTGGCAGACTTACTGTAGACTTACTATTAGACTTACTGTACAGTGTTTTCAATGAAAAAGCCTATTGATGGATATTGGTTTTTAGTGTGACTAAAACTGCCTGATTAATTATCACTTTTTTAAGTCCAGCTCTTTTTAAAAGCAGCATGCTTTCTTCTCTCCTATCCTGTAATCTAAGATCAGCAAGAAAAAGTGACTTTTTCTTTTCTTCCAAAGGCAACAAAGATAATGGAGAACTAAGAGATTTGATGAACTGGGACCAATCAAAATGGGGATGAAATTAGCAAACACAAGATATATTTCACTGCTTCTGTTGCATAGTGGTCTATTGGAAAGGTCACAGATGTTTTTATTCAGTTTTTTTATATCAGGTCGGTCACAGATCCAAAAAGTTAGCTGTGGGCAAATCAAACTACAGGGTAAAAGACTGTCAGACTGTTGCCTACTTGCTAGAGAATTTCAGTGACTATTCTTTTGGAAGAAGAGCTGAATGTACTCTGTTTTATCCAGGTATTTTTTTTACATTAAGCGTACACATTCTGATTTTTATTTACTCTTCCTTTTTTATTTCATTCTTTTTACAGCCAGATGAACTGTACTTTGAAGAAGGAGATATCATTTATATTTCAGACATGGTGAGTCTAAGACATCCCATACATGCTTCTTAGATGCAGCATATCCCTTGTAAAATATTTTCACTTTTCTCTGCAGAGTGACACCAACTGGTGGAAAGGAACTTGCAAAGGGAGAACTGGACTAATTCCAAGCAACTATGGTAATGTCTAGAATATTTTCATTTGGTAAGATAATTCACAGTCAAAGGTAATCACTAAATGAAAATACTTGATACACTTATTTTCAAAAACTGATCACAGTATTGGCATTTAACAGTCCTCTACCAGAGTATTTCAGAATACATCAGCAATATCAGTCACCACTGTACATCAGCAGTAGACAGGCTATCTTATGTTTTTATAACCTAAAGGCAGCTTGAGTTTGCCAAGTGTTCATGTTTCTGGTTGTGCAGGTAACAGCAATAGATGTTCTCGGTTTTGAGGGGAAGAATGTGTGGATCTAAAGGATGGTTTTACAGATGGCACATGAAACTGATAGGCTTGTGTTCTTGATACCCTCAATGAATGTATTGCAGCTTTCAAGATCTTCTCATTAGCGGTCTCTTGGCTATATTCCTTCAGTCTGTACATTGCCTTTTTCTTAAGTCAACCTAAGGATGGACAGGCGCAGCCTGTAGTAGCTTTGAGATTAAGAAGTCTGACACAGCGTGGGGTGGCTTCTTACAGAGACAGTTAATCAATGTGGGAATGGTTAAGTAAACCTGGATATGGACAGGAAGCTAATGCAGATTGTGAGCGGTTCTGTAGACCTCCTTTGACTCTTTTGTTCCACTTAGGAAATAGGGCTGTTTTGTTTGCAATTCAGCTACAGAAAACATTATTTTCTTGGGGATTGTACCACATTAGATATCCCATACCCATTTGGACTGAATAGAAATTGCCTTTTCAGATTAAACTAAAGTCACTTTGACAAGCCATGAGTACAGACAACACAGCACAATTCTTCCAAGTCCTCTCAGGAAATGTAGGCAGAGTAGCAGTGTAACATGGCATATTACATCAAAACTGCTAATAATTAGTAACTGTGGTAGATTCACGTTGTCCCTCCTTCAGTGGGAGACATTCTGGTAGCAATGCTATGGTTCCGTGTCCTGGCTTGTAGTTAGTGGAAATACATGAATAGAAGCCTGCGGTGCAGTTATTGAGACCATGGCATCAAATTTCACTTTAGTTGGTGACTTTCAGACTGATTCTACTCTTGCCGTCTGCCACAGGTGGTCCCTGTTAATAGACAAGAATAGATTACACATGCTTACCTACACTCAAATTTATTTTGAACTTTGAAGTGTTATGTTTAAAATAAAACCAAAAATTTACTCATTCAGTTCATTTTTCCATTTGGAAAAGTTACCTGAACAAGAGTTCAACTTCCATTTTAGGCTGGGTGGGAGAGGGTAGGGTCTGCACATTTCCAAAAATTTCATGTGTAAGCAGAACAGAAGCCTCTGCAGACCCTAAGAGGGAAGAGTACCAGGAACACGTCTTATGATTTAGACAAACTTTAGGCAAAATCCTTAAAGGGCTAGTTGCCGCCATTGGGACTGCCTAGGTTCAGTCTTAATCACTGAAACACTGTTATCTGCTGTGCTTTTCTATAACCGTTTTGCAGAAGCTGGAGACAGACCTGAAACTACTGTGCTCCATCTGCTGGGCTTGAAGGAACACGTTTGAAAAGACTGTGAATGGAAAAGCTGATGAAGATAGAATCGGTGTTAGCTGCATTAAAAATACTTATTACTGAACATCTGACAAAAAATTTCTAAAGACAAAGTTACTTTTAGGCTTTTGAGTTGTTACTAATGTTAACGCTTTGTGCTGTGCACAACAAACACTGCCCAATTATGTAGCATGTTCTGCTTGCGTAATGGCTGTCTGCTCTGGGACTGGCTTCCCCCAGTCTCCTTTAGGATTCTGTTTACTGTTTGCACAGATTTTTTTTAAACAGAAATATCAGAATGTAGCATTTTTGTTTTATTTTACTCACAGCTAGAGAGATAAGCATCTGAAAGCTTGCGATTACAAGCATTGCGGGAGAAATACACACCAAAGTAAGAAAAGATCTGGATAGGCTACAATGGTCTTGAGACTTTTATTTCTGGTAACTGACATACATTGTATTTGCCTACATTGCATCTGATTACAGTAACAGTTTGATCTGAGGAACACCCTTTCACATTCTCCCTGCCTCCTGTAACAAGCCATAGTGCAGGGCTTAGAGAGCCTACTTTTCTTAGATTGTACACTGTCCTGCTTGCCTGTACCCTTAGTAGTCACAGGGTTTCCCACCTAAAAAAGAAGTTTTTACAAAAGAGTTTCCAGATTATGGTCCGACATCCAACTCTTTCACAGTGTTGTGAAGTTTCTTTTTGCTGTTGCAACAGCACAGTGACCAGGAACTGTTTGCTGCTCCTCTGTAATAAAACCTAAAGCTTGTGAGATAAAGTCTACAGAAGCCTGAACTTCAATCTGCTCATCACTACGTACATTGTTTAAGCAGTTTGGATTTGCAGATCTCCTGCAAGTTTTCCAGGGAAAATAAAAAATGTCCGTAAAACAAATAGGAATCCTATTGGCAAATTTTTCTAAGTTACACTTCCCAGACCTCTCAGAAATAATTAAATCATAACTACAGATGGCAAGTTGTAGGTTGAAAGGCTAGCCACATGCAACTGTTCAAAACCATCTTACAAGCACAGAAAAGGAAGTAACAACAGAGATGAAATATTGTCAGGTTCCTGATGTCTTGCAACCACTGATCAACTTTATGCTGTTGTTTGAAGTTTTTACAAGCTCTTCTCTGAATTACTTTCCCATACACAGGAAATTGAAGTGTATCTGACTAGTCCATCACTCACAAATCCCCTTTCACATTAGAATCAAATATGTATTATGGTTTTATCTGGAATAAATCAAAGTTCTGTTTCCACACAGGTGTCAAATATCTTTCAGAAGTAGTTAGAATTTACTCTCTGTTTCATTTCAGTGGCAGAGCAAGCTGAGTCTATTGATAACCCACTGCATGAAGCTGCCAAACGTGGTAAGTGTGATTTGGGTTTTAGTTGTGTAATGCTAAAGGATGATTTGTTTGTTTTCTGCCAAAATAATAATATGTTTAGAATTAAGATATCCTGTCTGTTTTGGTTGTCTGGTATCTTGAACAAGTTTTCTGGTAAGTTTTGCAGCTTTCAGAAGCTGAGCTAATTTACAGCCTGGTAGAATTGCCACTCTGTGATTGTATACACAGAAAAAGAGTTTGCTACCATCTAATGATATAGGGATCTAAAGGTGTTCTGGAAGTGAAAGAAAAGATGTTTGGTATGACTTGGACTGGTTGTTTAATGAGTTATAAGTACTGCTACTAATCACTTTTCCTCCTCATAAGTTCATAGGAGGACTGACACCCTTCAGAAAGAACTACATGCCTTAATGCTTCTGTTAACTTTTCAAATTAAAAAAAGAAATCATCAGAACTGAATTTCTCTTTCAGGCAACCTAAGCTGGTTGAGAGAGTGTTTGGATAATCGAGTTGGGGTCAATGGCTTAGACAAAGCTGGAAACACAGCTCTGTACTGGGCATGCCATGGAGGTCACAAAGGTATCAGAGAATTAATTTGAAATGACTGTTCTGTGATTTTCTTGATTTGCATGATAGACTGATTGCTAAAATTGCAGTATTAAATAATAAAGCCAGGGTTTTTTTAATGTCATTTTAGTTTTTTTAAAAGAAAAGATAAATCTAGAAGGGAGGTTCAGCTCCATCAAACACTGTGTGTTTTGTTGTTGCTGTTAAAGCAGGCATTCCAGTCAGCGTAACTGTTAGAAGCAGAGTGGGAAGAAGGGCAGACCAAAAAGAAGTGTTGTATTGTTTGGGTATTTTATGCAGTAGCATTTCTTTGTGACTAATGTTTTTTTACTCAACGCAGTCTGACTGTTACAGATTTTCATTAGCTGATTGGATTGCCCTTTGATTGAGTCTTAACCAAAATTTATACTATGAATGTAAAAAAGCCTTTTTTGCTTCCACTAATTTTTTCTCTTTATTTCTGCCTGCTATTCTCTGCAGATATAGTGGATGTTCTGTTTACCCAGGCAAACCTAGAGTTAAACCAACAGGTAAGTTATACCAACAGACCCTTACAGTAGAGGTGTGATGTTATTCATCCTTGGTAGAAGCTGAAAGGTTTTTTTGCTGTATTTTAATCCTGTTGCTTTTCCCTCTAACTCCACAGAACAAATTGGGAGACACAGCTTTGCATGCTGCTGCATGGAAAGGTTATGCAGATATTGTAGAGATGCTGCTGGCAAAGGGTAAAGATCTTTACCAAGGTTTCAACAATCTGTGTGGCAGACTAGATTCCTGAATGTTTATTAATCTGTATTTTTTTAACTGTTTTCCTATAACCCAGGTACAGTCCTTAGCCAGCATACCTGCCTGACTTTATAAGCCTTGCAGAAAATTCTGGCAGCTGTTTGGAAAGTAGACATCTCACCTGCTCAAGATAAATTTCATCCTGCTTTGCAGACAAAATTAGGCACTTAACCCCAGAACAGCAATGACATCTGCTTCCTGGAAAGGGAGAGCAGCCATCGAGTTCCCTAGCCAACTGTAGCTTATGGAAGAGCATCCATAGCTTTTAGTCTGCTTCAGAGCAGTCCACAGATGAGATTCCCTTGTCCATTACTGTTCTGAAACTCATGCTACTGAAGCTTGTATCATAATACCATTGCTCAAGAAATATCTGGGACAGTGGTTCATGATGAAAATTTTCTATTATAAAGGGGCAAGAACAGATGTGAAGAACAATGAGAAGAAACTGGCTTTAGATATGGCAACCAATGCAGCTTGTGCTTCCCTGCTTAAGAAGAAACAAAGTGCAGGTATTTCTGATACTGTTTTCCTGATACATTTTCCCTTTTTAGGGCACCCTTAATATTCTGACCAAATATTAATATGTTGATAGCCACAAAACCCACTTGGGAGCTATGTGGGCTGAATGTTGTGTTTGGAAGGGTTCGCTTGAGAGGGTTAGTTCAGCAGAGCTATGATAGTGACTTGTGGTTTGTCACGTTCAGTGTTGTTGACTCCACACAAAATGCCAACTTGTGTCAGTAAGAGGCAAAAGAGTTCAGAAGATGTGGAAAGGGGAGGAAATGGAAGACAGGCCCTTCAGAGTGGAGAGAGAGAAAGCAAGGATGGAAACGACTTTAAAAGCAGTATACCGCAAGTAACAGAGTATGAGGGTAAAATGTGTGGTATGTTCCCTCTTATACCTGTTACTCCAAACTAAGCCAAATAAACACCAACCGATGCTCCTCTTTTATTTTCGTACTACTAATTTTTTAAAATTCCTTGTTCCCATGTCTCTTTTAGTGATTCTCTAATAGGGAAATAAAGAATGCTTTCAGGTGTTTATCAAAATAGTCTCAGTGCCTCCCACTTGTGTTCATCTCTCCCAATAGCACAGTGTCCGTGTACAAAAGAGTTAAAGAGATAAAAGGCTGTTTTAAAAGCCTGAACAAAGACTGTTGTTCAGTAAAAAAAATATTCAGTATTGCATAATTAATGTAGCCTTCAGGAGGCTGAAGTTAGAGTGGAAGCTCCAGGTGATTACACACAAAAAGAGAAATTACTTAAAAGCACAGGCAGAGTTACAGCTTGTATCCGTGGGATATGCAGTCTAGCAACTGTATTGTCACAGGGCTAGTGAGAACAGAGGAAATGCTAACCTGTGGGTGGTTATCGGCTATGGGAATTAAATAATGGAATAGCTGACTGCAGCTTCAGAAGGCCAAGAAGAGCAGTTGCAGCAAAAATACTGTCCAGCTTTTTGACAGAGGTAATATCAGGATTTTCCAGAAAAACTTGACAAATTATTTTTGTCAGTTTTGACTCTGAGGAAAGCAGTTGTAACGAAGGGCAGAATTTTTTCTGTTGCCATATTTTTTTCTAATGTTATTTAATCCCTGTTAGGAGCACTTATTTAATCTTTGCCTGCCAAAGATTAAATATTCCTGGTACGGGAGTATTCTCTGTTCTACTGTCCCTAATAATTGTATTAATGTTTCATTTTCTGAAAGTAGGTAACTTACCTTCTGGTGCATTTGCCTCACTCTTTCTAAATTAATTTTGTTTCATGGCTGATTGATTTTTTTTTTTTTATTTTTTTTTTTTTTTCCATCCGTAGTCACTTCATCTATCACCAGTCTCTGGTACTCTCTCACACTACCTTTTCTTTTTTGCCATGATATAAGAGCTGATGGGCCTCAGCTTTCAATTTCAATATTGGCTTCCTTGTTTGTTTTTCTGTCTTAATTTGGCCTTTTATAATCTCTCTTGATACCACTGATCTGTGTATTTCCCTTATATTTTGTATTTACTTGGTAATTTTTATTCATTTCATTCTTCTGTGTCTATTGACTCTACATTTCAATATTTCCAATGTGATTGAAAGAAACGATTGCTCTTTTTCAGGGATTCAGTCCTGTATCAGTAGTCATCCTGCTCCCAGTTCAAATCTGTTCCTATTTAGGTGTGGATTCTGTCATAGTCCATCTATAAAACTTTTTTTTTGTCCAAGAAAGCTTACTTTGCCTCCCCTAAAATGTTTGGGTTTGTGTTTTACATGTATACACATACATTCAGATGTCATGACTGCTGAAATATATTCTAAGTAAAGAAAGTTATTAAAGGATTGTGTCATTTGTGCTCCTGAACAAGGGAACAATTGTTATACAGAAGAAATGGGATTTTTGCTTTCTTGAAGTATGGCCCCTTGAGCACAAGGCTCTACAATTTCTTTCTTTTCTTTCCTTTCTTCCTCTGCTGCTTCTCCTACTCAAAAGGAAAAAAAAAAATCTTAGATTTTTTTTTATCAAAATAGTTTTAAATTTACTCATTTTTCATATTCCAGTAGTCTAGGATAACATGGTTATAACTTTTGTGAATTATGTCAGTCTTGTTATGTTTGCACCTGATATTTTTAATACCTTTTTTTAATACGTTATTGCAAAGATAGGACTGAATAGGATCTTGTGATTCCTGGCTTTCAGTAGTACAATATAATTACATTATGTATAATCCATATTCCTATTCCCATATATTTGAAAATCTGTAGGCAAATAATCATCCATCACAAAAAGCTCATGCTCTTTATCTTTGTACAGTCCCAAAGGTAGACGTAATTCTCCAGGCATTGCTGCATGTCTGGTGAATATACTTTAATACTCCTTTTTTCTGCTTAGTATCCTTCAAAAGCAAAAGCTTATAAGTAGATCTAAGAAATACATATTCAGGAAAAAACCTAGGTGAGAAAAGAGGGAGGGGAGATAATAGATGGATTTTAATTAGATAATGGCAGCCAGCTAGGCACTCAGAATAAAGCCATAGAGGCTCTTCCTACAGCTCGCCCATCCTTTCCTTTGCAATTTAAAGGTAATATATACAGAAAATAGAATTAAAGAGTTTCAGCTCTGCTGTACAGGTTCCAAAGAGCCAGAAGATGGCTCTTGAAGGTCATGAACAGACTGAATCTCATATGTAGGAGATGTGATTACTGGCTTAGCCTTACCTTTGAGATCTAGATCTACAGCCCCATCTGTGTAGCCCTAACATCTCTTAGTGGTAGAGAAATCAGGTTTCTTGGATGCTGGTTTGCAAGCATTGCGAATGTGAGGCTTTTTCTGATTTTATTCTGGATTAAGAGGGATCTTTGTTTCTTTCCAGGTACAGTCCGAACATTAAGTAATGCGGAAGAATACCTCGATGATGAAGACTCTGATTAGCTTTTTTCATTCAGCCTAAAGAACTATAACTTGCATTGCCTATGTCATTCCCAAAATGTATCTTTACAACTGTAAAAATATCTTATTTAGAATATTGCAGTCTTCCAGTATAGCATATAAGTGACAGGTTCCAAAGGAATAATCTTCATGTATGCCTGAAGATGCCACATTTTAAATCCGAGTTCCTTTGGAATTATCTCACAGAGGAAGTGTGGCATACCTTTATCATTGAATGGGCAGAGGACCATCTTCTAAACTCACAGGTTTCATCTCAGGCCTTCCCAGCAAGTGCCTTTTGTCCCTGGAATACACTCCTCAAACTGAAAGGTCCTTCTGGGACAGCAAGATACTCTTGCTAACATTTTCCAAAATCTCCCTGAATATAGGTTCCTTTGTGCAGATAAGATAATACTGGCAGAGTCAGTACTGGCTGACAGGCATGAACGGAGATACTGCTAGAGAGCGTGACCATCTTTTGCCCACATGGAGCCAGCAAGACAAAGTTTGATTTTATTTTTTAATATTTTTTTGGCACAATTTTTTTCCCCCATTCCTTCCTGTACCCCTCTAAATAAGGGGTAGAATGACGTGGGATGGTCTGCTCTGGATGCTTTGTCTTCTCTGTTGCTGTGGGCCCAATCCCTGAAATGTAAACTCAGGTGAAATGCTTGCTTAAGTCAGTTTTGCTTGAGAAATACACTTACTTCTGGACCTAGTGACTTGATGATTTTGCTTTTTGAAGTGCATTACGCTGAAACTATTTGTAGTGAAAGGAAGACAATATTTTTCTATTTATCCTGCCTATTTTTTTTTATTGATCTCTTGCTTTTATTTTTAAAAAATGTTCTTATATTTTATCCTAAATTACCTCAAAGCTTAAGTGTGTTTGATGGAATGAGGGAAGATATATATCAAATATAGCAGAGTTATCTTTAGATGAGATATCTGAAGCTGAATAAACATTTAAAAAATGCATTACTTCTTCCTGTGAATTAAAGAGAACTGAAAAATAAATTGAGCCACTTTCAAGCTTCCCTGCAGAGTTAAAAAATAAGTACTTACTTCGAATTGCTCAAATAGCTGCAGCCAAATATTATACCCTACTGAGGGATACTTCCTTACTGTGATGTTAAGAAAAGTATTTGATGTACAATCTCATTTTTAATTTTTATTGCTAACTTCCCTGTTAGCAACTTTGGCAGATGCAGTCCAACACAGCAGCCTGTGGTACTTAAAAGGAAAAAAAAAAAGAAAAAAAAAAAAAA
>KZ505787.1:225472-282627 GCA_002844005.1 Limosa lapponica baueri
AAAGCTCTTGCAAAAGATTGGGGATAAATGAAAAGCTCTTGCAAAAGATTGGGGATAAATGAAAAGCTCTTCTGAAAGACTGGGGATAAATAAAAATCACACTAAGTGTTTTAGAGATTAAAAGAAGTCTAGAGCACTCTTACATCCCACTTTTAAAATTATATTGAACCAGATTTTTTGTATTTTTATTATCTGGAAAGAACTAGATACAGGTAAAGCTTGTTAAATGAGCACTTACCAAAGAAGGCAGCACTTGATTGACCAGAACTGTGTAAGATGGAGGCGTTGCACAAATAATCATCTGCAGATATAATTCTAAACTGTTTAAATGTTAAAACCATAAAACAAATGTTTTAGCCCTATGAAGTACTGTGGTCGACTGAACAGTGATGTTTTATTTTGTGTGAACTTGAAGATCCTAGAGGGGAAGAAATTAAAACCAAAGCCACCGAGTTTTTCTCTCTAGCTTTCGTTAGAACAATTGTTGAACAGGACTTAACAATAGGCAGAAACTGTCCTGCTTCTCATTTTATCAGCCAGCTATTTTTACTAGCTCAGACTTTCATCACAGTAAAGCCGCATGCATGCTGTTGACCAACATGATGCAATTTCACAGTGCAAGCAAAAAAGGACCCATAGTAAAAGGCTAGAGAAGCAAGAATGTTCATGTATCTGCTGCATTAATCTTATTCCTGCATAAAAAAAGCCCACAAGGTTAAAATTACTCAGTGTCACAGGATGTGGAGAGAATGGCTCTTCCA
Source organism: Limosa lapponica baueri (assembly GCA_002844005.1). Classification (NCBI taxonomy): domain Eukaryota; kingdom Metazoa; phylum Chordata; class Aves; order Charadriiformes; family Scolopacidae; genus Limosa; species Limosa lapponica. The sequence goes on from KZ505787.1 coordinate 226,234, forward strand.
AGCCATCATTTTCTCTATCAAGCTTTGGGGCAGAATTTGTATTCACAAGTAACTCTTGATGCGATATCTTCTGCTGCCGTGCATTCAACATCCTAGAAGTTAACTGCAGCATTTGATTTAAAAATTTAACGTTGTTCTCACATCTGTGGAATTAGCTGCTGCCGGAAGACCCTGTGTGCTTCTGCAGACAGATCTAAGTGCTGCTAAGGGCTTCTGGTGACAGAAGCCCAAGCTGGGTCCAGAGACTGCTTGTGAAGTCCTTACTGGAGCGTCCCGAAGGAAGCACATTTACAACGCAAGGCAGCTAGCTTATGCTGTAATATGTTTCTAGAACCAAAATTACTGCTTTTTTCCCCCCACACAACTTTGTTTCTCCTTATGCAACTGTCTGCTCATCTTGTGAATCACTGTGAAAACTTTCAGGCAATAAATTACTTTTTGCCTAACTCTAGCAGTTAAGTTTTTATTTAAAAAACAAGAACAACAGAGCAAAAGTCCTGTAGCTAGAAGGAATTACAGCTGGAGTAGGATGATACAATATGCTACTAGTTATCAAGCTGGGTTACTCCCCTTACTTTTCTAAAATGTGAATACCACTGCAGGCTCTTGATAAATTGAAGACTCTTTCCAAGGACAGCTGCATTCAGGTTTGTAACAATAAGAAAAAACTGCACATTGAAGTATATTCTGTCATGTGTACTTCTGGTTGAATTCTTTGTGTGCCTTTTTTATTGAAAATCAGCGATGTTACAGTTAAAAGTGCTGTGCTACTAGGGGATAGAAATTGTCCTGATTTATTTGAGGCTTTTTCAAAATATACCAGTGAATTTTCTGTCTGCATCATCAAAAATCTGGTGCTTAATCACTGGTTTGTAGAAATTCAAATGGGACATTTCTTGACCTGTCTTTAGTAGAGTTCTTAGTCCATGTGGATAATCTTCAGGTTACTACACTGTTTTACTAAGACAAAACCCAGTTTACTAATTCAGCTCTTATAGATGTCCTATCACCTGAAATGTGACTTGCTTAAAACAGTTAAGGTCACATTAACTCCTTAAGCTCGTTGGCACATTTTCGAACACACAGTCCAGTTTAGAACCTTCCCTGCTTCCTGAATTCTAATTTCTGAAGACAGCATTGAGTTTCTTGTGTTTGAGTTTTATATCAAGGGCCAAATACTGCTGAAAGTAAGTTAGCCTGACCTTGTGATCATTTCAGCTATCTGCTACAAAGTCAGGTGTTTGAGCGTGCAGTATACATTACTGAATTAAAGATTTGTTGTTTTGACAGGTCATCCATTTGCTGCTTCTTGAGACAGACAAGCTGAAGTTACAAAAAGTGTTCTGGGACAATGCTAGTCATACTGCACTTGATTGTATCAGGACACAGAAGCAAGCTGAAATGGTTTGAAGAACTTGAAACAGGATTCTTCAACAGTAATTTGATGTCAAATTAATTTGATACGAAATCAGTATCCTCATTTGCTAAACATGAAAAGGCAGCAGCTGGGTTTTTGTTTTGTTGGTTTTTTTTTTTTTTTAAGCTACACAGTAAAAGCAGAGAAGCTAAAAATAAGACAATAGTACAGAAGCAGTGCAGAAAAATGTACCTCTATATCAAAAGTTCTGGGGCAGAATTTGCACTGGTGATAGTGTCTGCCTGTGAAAGGGGAAAGGGGAAAAAAACCACCAGGTACCCATTTATCAGATGCTTGCTGTTTCCCAGATGATAATTGGTGCTTAAGATGATGTGTCCAGTCTGCAGCCTCTCCTAGAAAGCTGCATCACTACTTTATCCTCTGCCATGTTTATCAGCTTTCCTTTGGGCTCTGCAGGTCTGGTCCATAGCATGCCAGAGAACTCTGCTGCAAGAGGTATTTCTATGAGACAATCTTCAACTGACCCTTGAGCACTGGAAAAATTAGTGTAGTTCAACGTTCACCCTTTTAGTTACAGAAGCAGGGGCAATTTCCTGTGGTTGTGAGCAACTCCTGAGGTCAGAGGCTGAGGGACCCTGTTGCAAAAATAACAGTAATTTAGATGGAGGCTTTTTAGTGCATGTAGAACAGCGTAGATCTTGGCAGGGTACCAGCGCTCAGCTGTTCCATATGGATTAAATTTATGCAGGAAAGGATCCATAACTTTCAGAGGTCAATTTCACTGAAATCCTGAAGAACACATTAGAGGATCTGTGTCTGTTCTGCACCATCACCTGGGAGCTTTTTCTTATAGAGATGGATTACTTGGAATATGTGCTGTTTCTTAGCATGAAAATTCAAATTTCTTCTTCCTCTTCTCTCCAAAGACTGACTTAACTTAAAGGACTTCAGTGAAATTTAACATAAACCAGGTGTGAAGACATAAAGTACCACAAGCAAACAACATTTAAAAGCTTACTACAATCATGTTTCTGATTTGAAGGTCTGAAGCAAGTCTCTGGAAACCAGTAAAGATACGTGGGAAGTGGAGGACCTCTTTCTTGAAGCTCAGCACAAATCCATTTTTGTTCTCTTGATTTGTGTTGCTGAAAGACTATAGAGTGCTCTCTAGTCAAACAAGAATAATTCAAAAGCATGGATGACTGCAGAGGATGAATGACTGCAAATAGTTTCTTATCGGTAGGAAGAATTCTGAGGATGAACAGTTTAAGTATGCTTCTTACACCTAGTGCTGAAAATACTCAAGTTACTTCAGTAGGTGTGACAAGGTCAAAAAATCACAGAATGGTTAATGTTGCAGGGGACCTTGAAGATTATCTAATTCCAATCCCCCTGCCATGGGCAGAGACACCTCCCGCTAGGACAGGTTGCTCAAAGCCCCATCCAACTTAGCTTTCCAGGCTAAGGATGGGGCATCCACAACTTCTCTGGGCAACCTGTTCCAGTGTCTCACCTCTCTCACAGTAAAGAATTTTTTCCTAAAATCTAATCTAAATCTCCTCTCTTTCAGTTTAAAAACATTACCCCTTGTCCTATCGCTCCACTCCCTGATAAAAAGGTTCCTCCCCATCTTTCCTGTAGGTCCCTTTTAGGTACTGGAAGGCTGCTATAAGGTCTCCCTGGAGCCTTCTCTTCTCCAGGCTGAACAACCCCAACTCTCTCAGCCTGTCCTCATAGGAGAGGTGCTCCAACCCTCTGATCATCTTTGTGGCCCTCCGTTGGACTCATTCCAGCAGATCTATGTCCATCTTATGTTGGGACTCCAAAGCTGGACACAGTACTCCAGGTGGGGTCTCACCAGAGCAGAGTAGAGGGGTAGAATCACCTCCCTCAACCTGCTGGTCACGCTTCTTTTCATGCAGCCCAGGATACAGTTGGCTTTCTGGGCTGCCAGCGTGCACTACTGGCTCAAGCTGAACTTCTCATACACCAACACTCCCAAGTCCTTCTCCTCAGGGCTGCTCTCAATCCATTCTCTGCCCAGCCTGTATTTGTGCTTGGGACTGCTGTGATCCATGTGCAGGATCTTGCACTTGGCTTGGTTGAACTTCCTGAGGTTCACACAGGCCCACCTGTCAAGCCTGTCCAGGTCCCTCTGGATGGCATCCCTTCCCTCCAGTGTGTAGACTGCACCATACAGCTTGGTATCATCAGCAAACTTGCTGAGGGTGCACTCTATCCCAACACCCGTGTTGCCAACAAAAATGTTAAACAGCAGGTTGTTCAAGTTAAATGAGTTTGAAATTAAAAGCCATTATTAGACCGGAGAAAATAGGTTGGAAGGGTCTGGTAATGCTGGTATTTAAAAAGGAGTTATTTCTGTTGAGTTTTACCCATAGCCAGGCTACATCGGGCAGCTTTAGCTGTTTTCTTGCTACTTAAAGGTTCCAGTTTTACTCATATCATTTTAGGGAAACTCCAGTTTAGTGTTACCCTACCATTTTAAGGGCTATTGGCTGTTGATTGGCTGAGCTCTAGCTTTGCGCTTTTTCTAGTTGCACCAGTTGCCTGCAGTCTACATACTGTTATTCTTTGCATTTCAGTTTAGTACTTCAAAAGTTAAAACAAAGTTTGATATTCTTGTGCTATTCTTAGTTTTCCCATTGTTCAAACTGGATGACCAGCTGAAGAGCGCTGTAGCCCTTTCCTTACCTCAGCGACCAGGTTTCCTTCAGTAGGTAAAAGTATCTTGAAAGTTAAAGAAAAGGAAAAGAATAAATTGAAAACTAAACCTAGCATATAGACCTTATAAATCTAATATTTTTGTTGACCTATGTGTTAGTGAAAAGTCATGTCATCTCAGATGCGAAAAGGTAAGAGCGCAATATAGCATCTCTGCATACACAGTAGGAAGACCTGGCATTTAAGTACCTGCACACGAACATAATAGCATTATTTTTAGGTAAATCCATCCAGGCAGCCTGAAATTCCTGTTACCTGGTTGTATAATTAAAATGTGCACATAACTACAGCTTGATTTGGGGCTTTCTTAAAATTAAATGATCATTTGTCAAAACTCTGTTTCTGGTTTCCAGGAAGCATTTGCTTCAGCCTTAATTCAGGAGGGGGAATTTCAGTCTCACGTGAAAGAAGTTAAAAACATTTTTCACGTGTTTGGTGTTTTTACATACCTGTAACAATAATTTGAGACATGAGTTGAAAAAATCTGCTTAATACTTCATATATTATGACACAAGTTAAAAAATTCTGCTCTTTACAAAGTAATTAAGAGCCGCTAAGCATTGATTGATTCTAAAGTACTTTCCACTTTTGTTAAAAGACAACTTGATCTGCATTCTGGTATGTTAATGCATTACTGATTTTTGCTCCTATATATCAGAGCTTTATTATTTAATCGATCATTTTGATTTTATTTTAAACAAAATTATGTAAGCCAGTGATTTCCTCCATATTGTGCTCTGAAAATTGATCACATAGGCTTGCTGGACCCCAATGCATCATTTTCGTTACCATATTAAGTGGACTTTGCTAATGAGCTAAGTGGTTCTCTTACTTGGATTTAAAGAGCTAAGCTGAATTCTTTTGCTTTCCGTATAAGAATTATAAAGTCTGCAGACCTCACCACATCCTCTATGCAATTATGTTTTCTGTGTTGATCAGATTGTAATCATTATGCTGTACTCTCTGCACAAGGTGGCTAACACAGACAGACTTTGCAAAATACATCTGCACTTTCAGTCAAGAAAATTGAAGCTAAGGAGCTGTGCCCGGTTTCTCGATTTCTGATTAATGGATGCAGCATAAGATAGCACAAAGATCCTACTTATTCATTATAAACTGAGTGAATTTCTTTATTTGAATTTTTTCAGTAGAAATGAGAGTTGTATTTAGGGAGTTATGTAGAGAATGAAGGCTGATTTGTAGAAGAACATTCTGATTTGTTCCCTGGTAAAAACACATGGAAAATTTTCCAGTTTTGAGCAGTTTATTAAACATAATAAACTCAATTTACATGAATGGTTACCCTGTGATTGCAGTAAAACCTCTTGATTTTGATCAAAAAATCCTGGCACTTGGCAAAAATCTGTTAACCAATCCTTCAGTTTACTTTCAGCAGTTTACTTTCACTAGACAGGCAAATACTTCTTTTGCCTAGTTGACTAGCATTCCTGTGAACTAAACTTGTAGTGAGCGCAGAGTAGGGTGTGTAACTAAGTGTATTAACAGTCACAGTACTTCTAGGTTCAAAATGGAAGTCTAGACATGATTCGAAGTCAATCATAGTGTTTCTACTATTCTGAAACAGCTATTTTCAGCTGTTTTGCAGTGAGGAAAACTCTTTAATAAGCTATCAAGAAACTACGTCTGGAAGCTGGGATTAGTCCTGTCTGAGAGTGTGAGGGATCATCTGAAGGGAAGTCAACCAAATCAGCATAAAATCTGAGTATTTTAAGAGAAAGGATGCATGGATATACACGCAGACAACTCTGGCTTCAGGGTGGATCCCCTGTTTAAGTATTAATGTCTGCATTCGACTGTAAAATTCTCTTCACTGCAGCATATTTGCACCAGTTTTTAGCTGGTTGGCTTAACCTCCAGTTTCATTCATGATTCCTTCTTTATTCTTTCTTAAAGTATATAATGTTATACATAAATACCTTTCTGCTTAGTCTGCGGGATGAAGAATTAAAAAGAAAGGGGAGGGAAGAGCCAGGGCTTGTTTAGGTTTGTGGTTAGGCTTTCCCTGCTCCCCTGTGCTTTAAGGTACACTGTGTCTCTCCCCTTCCTTAAAAACATGTTTTCTGCTAATTTAGTTTCCTAGCTTTCTACCAATTGCTTGGAAAGATGACTTAATTTTCACTTCGAAGAGCAGAACAGATATAATTTGTGGGCAAGACAAGTCACTGCATTCTCACTTACCATAATTTTATTATGACACAGTCCTAGTGCAGCAGACAGTTACCATGTTCAGCTCTGCCCTAGAGTGCAAAAATAGAGATTGCAATACGACTAAGTGAAAAGGAGGGTTTGGCTGATTTTTTTTCAAGTGTCCAAAATCTCATAAGGGTAGGCCATACGTACGCTTTTCTGCTTACCCGCCATCAGGATGATGCACACAGACATCCCCTTCACATGATGTAATATACAGCTGTGCTCCACCATGGATCTAGAAAAAAAACATTCCTGTCTGCTGTACTTCTCTTAAGGTCATGCCAATATTTATATCTCATCCAGAGGTCTTTCAAGAAAGAAAGTAGGCCATGGCCAATATGAATTATTCCAAGGAACTGTATCAAGGTTGGCCATCTTAGAGTAAGCACAACCCAAGATGCAGGAAACCCAGGAGAGTTAATAAAGGAAGAATGATAATATGAATATTATCATTTACTAATATTACCAGCTAGTAATATACATCACGATGAAATATTTTCCAGTTCCTTAGTATGAAAGGCTGTTAACACTGATAAGGAGAAGTATTTAAAGCTGGAAAATATCCCTGAACACTAAAAAATTCCAGGCAGATGGAAGAATACTAATGTTGGGTCCATACACAGGAAGCAAAAGCAGCAAAGCTGCAGTAAGCCTGCAGAGATTTGATATGCTGGAGTGTACCAATAAAGGCTAGCAGTGTAAAACCAATGGAGCATTAGCCTGATGGTGTTATTTGTGAAGTTTACCGATTTTCAGAAATTGATAATTGTATTTTCATAAAATGTACATGATATTCAAATACAGCTATAATGCCAGGTACATCTACTAACTATCTCATATCTCAAAGAAAGGTCTGTTTTGGCAAAGATCTCTTAAATGCTGAAAACTGTGTAACACATAAATTATATCAAAATTTATAATCACCATCCACCAGATCTGTGGATGTAATAACAAACTTGTGAAAGAGTAAATAATGATGCAGTTTATTATTTATGAGGATCTATTCAAATGAAGTTTTTTTTAAGAGAGCCAGATGCAAAGTTATGCACCTAGGAAGGAGGAATGAAGAGGACACCATTACAGAATAGGGAATTGTGATTTTGCTCAGGCTGTAATCTCTCCTTAAAATTGATTTCCTCTGAGGGAGAATTTGCAAAATATTTTCTACCATTTTACCTGTTCTTACCAGTCCTTGCTGTATGCAAATGAATCTCATCCCAGATACCCTTTGACACATAGCAACTAAGAGTGGAAAATTTGTTGTGGGTTTGGGTTGTGGTGTTTTGGAGGTTTTGAGATTTTGGAGTTGGGTTTTTTTTGTTGTTGGTTTGGGGTTTTTTTGTGGAAGCGTGAATGAGACTTTATTCTGTTTTCACTAAATTATATATTGATTTCTAGCAGAAAAAAAGAGTTAGTAATATCACTGCAAAGCCAGCACTACAAGCTCACTTTATACAGTGCTTCTCCACAAATGCTGGAGAACCTGTTGCAACCTAAGCAATCAGATTTTGTGATAGAATTTGGCTGATATGCCATAAAAGAAATCAGAAGTGAAATGAGAAAAGAGTGTGTGTCTTTGTTGGAAAAAAAAAAAAAAAAAAACAAATAAAAATGCCCCAAAACTTTCTATATCCCACTTCCCGGTGTATAAGGCTACAAGACCAAATACCTCTTAGTCATACTTGATAAGTGGCATTCTTATACCTGATTGTATTTTACCAGTTCCATGGAACCTTTTCATACTAATGTAAAAGTAAATCCCCAGGGGCAAAACTGCTGTTTCCAAGGTCCATTCTACTATGAGATGGTCTTTTTCTATGGTGATATATTACTGCTCTTGCATGTCCACTTTTCTGCTAATTTATAACAGAGTATGTTTTTCCCCTTTCTTCTCGACTAGTACAGCTTGCAGACCTACTCTGGTTTTGTATTTCCACTGCAGTATTTTTTTTAAAGCTAAAGCTGGTTCCAAGCTAAGAACCTTCTTTAAGGCATAAAAGGCAATTTAAGTGTGCTTTAGAAGTTTCCTTTGTCTATTTTTATTTTTTATTGGTTGCCTCTTTTCTCTGTAGAACGAAAGCTTCTATATTCTTGGAAAAAATTTGTATCAGCTTTTCCATTCCCTCACCAGAAACCCTAGGGATGTCATCCTCAAGCAAGCTAGCACATGCCTGGAGGTTAGTAGTTGAGATAGTTTTTTATGTCTCATTGTGTAGAAACTTCTGAGTGTCTCAAGGAACTCTTTCAGTGACCCGCTAGGGGAATACCATCACCCAAGTATGCTGCCTGGCTTGGATGCAAGAAGCAGACTCCTGGATTTGAGCACAGATGCCCTCAACAGCTCTTTTGTGAAACCCAGCAATACAAAATGATATTTTGTATCATTTAATAACTGTTTGGGACACACATGTCTGTTCCGGACACGCATGTCATGTTCAGGACTCTGAAGTGACTTGAATTTCCTAGAATCTTAAGCCAAATTCCCCCATTCCATTTTGGGATGACACATATGGCTATTCCACAGAGTATTATATGACTCGATGATCTCCAATATCAATTTTGCTCCACTTTGGCGTTCTGTTGTTCTGCAACTTTTCAGGAAGTACACGTTAATCAGCATTAGTAATGTGATGAGTAATACCAGCCCCTCCTCGCTTAGCAAAAAAGTCCAGAGTAAGATATTTGAGCAAAGTTCAGATACCAGTTGTGTCCTTCTTTAAGTCTGCTGCATTGTGCATGTGTTTCAGTCTGGTGGACATTTCCTCTTCTGTGTTTGATTCAGGGAATATAGTCAATGCTATCTACCAATCTTTTCTTTCAACAGTACTTTTAACAACTGTACATGAAAGATATTTTCCATTTATCTGACCAGTCAATATCACAACTCACTGACCCGACTTACCTGCCACTATAAGTGTTACTTATCATTTTGTAAAAAGTGACAGTAACCGCACTGCCTTGCCCCATAAGTTGCTAGGCTCATTTCTCCTCTGAGTCACTTAATTTACCTCATATTTAGATTATCTGTGGTAAGGTGAGAAACATCTGCAGGCTTTCCCCTCCTCTTTATGATCAATTCACGATACCGGAAGAATCTAAAGTCCATTCCTTTTGAGTTTTCTTAGTCATAGCTAATGTGTCATGAAGCTATGGTGTATATGCAAGGGAGAAAATCTCAGTGAAGTCTGAAGGATTTCGAAAATGCTAATAAAACATAAAGCAACAACTTATCCACGTACTGGGGTTTTGTCTACAAATGCTTCTGTAGCATTACTCTGAGGGAGTGATTCATTTGCAACACTAGTCTGTATGTCTGAGGATGATGAAAGGTTACTTAAATGGCCTCAATTTCTTCTAATTTTGTAAAACTCCTTTAACATAGATATATGGAAATCTGTTTGTCATCTGTTACTCTGTCTTTTGGGATATAAACAATACTAAAGAGTTCAAGCAGTTCTTCTGTGATCCTTTCGACAATGCCTCCAGAAAGCAGATCAGGTGTCAGAGGTACCTCCTACATGCTTACCTCTGAACTCCCTTCTTGCAGGTTGATGATTTCACTCCTTACAATCACGTACCTGTAACAGGCACGAGAGTCCCCAGACCTCTGGTCTAGGACCTATCCCTGAACAAAACTCCAAGCAGATCAAACCAAATCTTGGAAATTACAACAATAAAATCTGAGTCAATCAGTTATTCTACCTGTTTTTCAGGTTCATGATGCTCATATAGCCTTTTAATGTGCTCTTTTGCCCAGATTTTTCTGACCTTGTTCATGGCTCCTCACCACACCACAAAGCCTTGGGAGCCGGCTCAATGTATCTGAGCAGAAGAGGAAAACAGAGGAAACCTATGTCTATGAAGCAGCATGAAGAACTTGCACTCCTTCCATTAAGGAGCATATGGAGAGGACAGTTTTTACTAGATAGCTGTAATCTGGAGGTCAACTGCTCCAAAATGCTGTAGATGTAACTGATACTCCGAAAGTGATAGGACTACAATAGCTGCTTTTCTAAACATCCTGAGACCAGCAGAAACACTCACATACTAGTGAGTTTTAGTATGTTCAATGCAGACATAGTATGTTTAATGCAGACAAATCTGTCTACTGACAATGGCAGCTGGTCATGAATGATAGCTGTATGGGACACACCAGAGGTGCATGATGCAGAATGTGACAGTTCCTTGTATGAACAAGGAGAGCTTTTCCTTACTTCTTGTTCTGTGTCCACTACCCTCTATCATTCTAGGTTGTTTAGCTAGAATTGTATTACAGCCACACAACTTTTTAGTAAAAAAACATACAATTTTTGCAAAAAGCTGGCTTAGGGACACCCAAAGGTTGCCAGTGGATCATACATTTGCGAGGTGGAAAGCGGGACCACACAAACGTAAATGGCTCATAGTCCCTATGTTACTGCAGTCAGGTGTGTTCTGTGTGACACTTGTGGGTAAGAGGAAATATGGAGGACCCAGGACACTCGGCTTGCAGGCATGCTATCAGCAGACAGAGCAGCGGTCTCAGCAACACAGATTAGGAGGGCTAATACTATAGTAGTTGTCTGCTTAGAAGTTAAGGGGAAAGATAAGTTAAAACAAACCATCCTGTGCTTTTCGTCCTTTACCTCTGACAATGTGCAAGGAAAAAGAGCTGTTTCTTCCTTTTTACCCCCAGCTCCTCCACATTTGATCCCAGACCCCCTACTATGTGACAACTTCTTTGTTCACAGTCTATCAGAAGTTCCTGCGTGCTTCCTCATACTAGATACAGCAATTGCTGCTCACACTTGACTCAGATTACTCCTTGGATTAATCAGAAAATGCAGTCACTAAACTCAGTCATGCCTCTACCAGCACATGGGCATCTGGCACTGAAAGCAGCTCCCAGGTTGTCTACCAAGATATTTTCTTGGAGCACTCCCTGCTTCCTCCTCCAATCTGCTCAGATCTCACCTACTCACTTCTTATCTGCTCACTGGGTAGTGATCGACAAGGGCAGGTCAGTGGGATATGAGCTCAAGGCCCAGACTCCTCAAAGCAGGGTGGACTTGTCAGATTTCTCTATGCTCTTCTTAATTTTGTCATGCAGGGTTTTCATGCACTTGATACGCTCCCTATCCTAGATATCCTACAACATGGATCAGTGCCAACTTCTTGCAGTAAGTTCACATGAATGCGAATTCCAGGCACATATCCAAGAAATCATGGGGTTTGTGATATTCCCCTCAACAAAATCTTGTGGTTTCCCAGAAATTTTGTACAGAAACTGGGGCAGGCTTCATGGAGCAGCCTGTTAACACCTGTGGTTTGAATTTAAGGTAACCAAAAACTACCAGCATGCAGGAGGGAGCGACTGAGAAGTGAGCAGATAGAATCTCAGAGTAAGAACAGTCTCCAGGAGAATGAAATCCCCTAGACTTTAGCAGCATATAAAGCCGTCTCCCTTATAAAGCTGTCTCCCATATAGCTCGTTCTTTTCCTTAGTCAAGGCTTCGAAGGAGAGATTCAACACACATCATGCAGGTTGACAATTTGTACATCGATGCCGGAGGGAAGTTGATGGTGGGGCAAGTGGGCAACAACATATGCAGAGCAACAGGCGAGACAGCTGCAATGCAGACTGTTCTCGGCAGTCTCCCACCCTGGCCCAAGCAAAATATTCTCATGGCACCGCAGTAGCTGAGCCACAAGAGGTCACTGGTAGCAGCACTAAAAACGGCTCCCACGTTTCCCAGGCTCGGTGTTCTCCCTCTGTCCCTCGTATCTTGTGCTCTGAGTAGCCAGGTGCACCTAAACTGCACCTACTAGCATTGCAACAAGTCACGGACAGGTCCACAGCAGGCACGCACCAAGCAATCTTCCTGCCAATCTCTAACTGACCGGAGGAAGGCATGTGCTGTTTATTTGTAAAATGCAACCACCCACCCAGCAGTGGTCAAAGTCTTCTCAGCACAAGGATGTGGCATTGATTTCAGTCAAACTAACTGGAAAACAGAAGCTTTATTTTACTAAACTTCGGGCATTTCAACTTTTTCCCATCCTTGAACTGCAATCTAAACAAAACCTCTCTCAGGTTTTCAGGAAACAGGGCCATGTCAGCATGCCTGTGGGTGACCTGCAGCATGCAAACCCTGTCCCAGGACTTGACCCTTCCTCTTTAACTGAGGAAGAGCAAAAGTTTGTTTTGGGCTTTTTTAAAAATCCCTAAGTACTTACATATAAGGTATGACGGGTTTGTGCTCAGGTCTCCTTTCTGCCTGTAGCTCCTGTGACCTGATGAAATTTTGCCAAGCACAGGCTGCTAGAAACACTCTTATGAGCCCTCTCTCCTCTCCAAGAACTTGTGAAAACTTCAAAAATTATTTTCTCCAAGAAATATTCTGGTTGGCATATGGCATTGTATTCTGGTAACATTTCGTTTTACAAGCTCTAATTTATATTAATATAGCAGCAGGAGTGTCCCCATCTTGTCAAGTAAGCCAGATTCATAGAATCATAGAATGGTTAGAGTTAGAAGAGACCTTAAAGATCATCAAGTTCCAACTCCCCTGCCATGGGCAGATTGTTCAAACACTATTGTGTAAAAATACTTATTTGCCATGATTCGATCACTAACCCATCACAGAAACAAGCTCACAGGTATGAAACGTATGAGATTATGGTGGTTTGGTTCACCAGGATTTTAATGTAGCCCTTAATTGGTCTTTTCTCTTATTGTAACACCTGTAGTAGAACAACATACCTTATTTTGCTGGGAGACTGGTTAGAGGTCAAGCTTCAACAAAGTGCTAGGAATACAAGCATGTGGAAATGAAACAGTTTTTTGGATGGAATACAGACATAGAGAATGAGAGATTAAATCGGCAAACATAGCTTTGTTGTCTAGCTTTATGCTGTAAAATGTCTGAGAATGAGGTTCCCTGCTCCAAAGGAAAGGCACCATGTGTGTAGCAGCAAGGAAATGCAAGCAGTCTCCTCTGCCACTCCTGGTATTGCATGTGGCTGTATGGACAGGTAGCTGACAGGGTTTCAGTGTGCAAGAACAAAGTTTAAGAGGAATAAAGCTAAAAGAAGCTCTAAGAAAGTTGAGGGTGCACCCTACCATGCAGCTTTTCATTTACACAAACAGGCACCACTTCCTTTGACAGCATTTTGACTGCTTGGCAGCTGAGCTGGGCAAGACGTCACGGTGCCTGAGAAAACTGCGCTTGTTTAGGCTTCGCTCAGAAGCATCGCTGGGCAGCAGACCTGTCTTTATGTCCCTATGCATTTCCTAGATCAGGTTCCCTCTCTGTCTGCATTCAGTTTTATGAGCTCTTTGAATGAACAGCAGAGCTGTTAGAGGTTTTCTGCAAGTCAGATGTTGATCTACTGTCCCTCCTGTGTAACCCCAAATCCTATCTGTTGTTACCCTCAGCTTTATTACCACTACAACTTTTGCCTGAAGCAGACCCCTTCCACTCAGACTACCCTATTTTCACTCAAAAATGAATTAAAGATGTTTTGATATATATCTTGATACATCCTTGGTTCTTTTCGTTCTGTTGCTCCCTATAAGGCATCTCTTTGCTGTATCAGAACTAGACCATAAGCAGCTTGACTCAGAAATTGATGTTATATGACTGGGAACTTACAAGGCCATGTAGGAAGTGACAATTGAACTTTTATTGGACTGACTACAATGTCTAAACACTTTGGACATTTAAAGGCCCAAAGCTTAAGAAAACAGAAAAAAAAAAATATCTAAAAAAGAAACCTTAAAGATTCCAAGTTTTGGAAAGAGGAGAATTTATAGACTATTATAAGCAATAAAAAGGTACTTTTGGTCAAACATGAAGCCTAAGCTGTAGTACGTGAACTTATTCAATGAATAACAGAACTCTTTACCTTGCTGAATATTCCCAACATGTCTGCGGGGGACATTAGGCTACATTCTCTTATAAAATATACTAAACATATAAAGAAAAGCAACAGCAATGATCACTGAAACTTATCGAACTACACAACAAGGGAAAAAAGCTTTTTTTATTTGCTGCTTGCCCAGGTTGTATCCAGGCTTGTCTCTTTCCAAGGAAATAAGCTCTGAGAGACAGAAAATGGAAAATCAATTCACCTTACCCACAGTCAACTATGCTAAGTGAATTTATAGTTGCACTACTGTATCCCTTTCACCCCAGATGGATAAACTGTGTTAATATGCAGTATTTTCACCTGAACTGATGGAAAGACGGGCCCAGTGGATTTGAGGGAAAAGGGCCGTTCTGCTGCCTTGCCCACAATTTGGCAGCCACTGTAAGAAGGTCTTTTTTGACAAAACCAACCCAATGGAGCTGGACAAATACCATTTCCCAGCTGGTAAATTTGTGTACTACCTTTATTGCCTGAAGCCAGAAGGCACAGTGATCCAAACCCTCTTCAGGTTTACTTCTGCCAGCTGAGGGAAAGGCCCCTGGTTTGACCCAACATCAAAGTCACCACGAGTGACAGCAGGGACAGTGTCAGTGTGTCTGTCCTACTATAAATCCATGCAGAATCAATTGACTGAGCAAGAACTTGTCATTTATTGATGGCAACCCAGGCTAGGGTAGCTAGGGTAATGATTTTTACCCCGCTTTAATTTTTTTCCATTTACCTTGTTTTATTCCCATTTGGAAGCTCTTGTTAGCTGCTGCGGCATGGAAGGAAGATTTATCAAAACTGTTTTCTTTGTGTGGTACAGAAGACAGTGCACACTCGGTTAAATAACATATAAAAAAAAAAAGAAAAGGAAAACCCTGCTGTCTGGAACACCAAGTATGTCAGAAAACTGGGAATTTCAGAGCCGTTAGGTCAGGGCACATTAATGGCACCCTACAGTATATTTTCCTCTGGTAAAGAGGGTGATTTTGGCTGCTGATATTCTGACAGCTGCATGTGTTAATGACCCATCCATCAGGTGCTCTGGAGGGAGCCTTTCCCTACTTTATTCTCTGGTCTGCCTAAGAGCATATGCTGCGAGTGTGCTGTCCACACATTCATCCTTCTAAATGAGAGCTCAACCGGCTGCTGCTATATTGTAATTATTATTAACACAGTTGCAGGAAAGTATGACCTTGCATGTCCCTGGTCACGCTCATAGAAAACGTGCAGTTTAAGGTGTCACAAAACTTTTGTTGGAGCTTCTGATTTTCACTGTTCCAACATGCTGAAAAATTTCTGTCAAGAAATACAGCCAAATGATATGTCTGTTTGACAAGCCTCTGGCACACAGAATTGATTAATTTTACTTTGCACCAGCATCTTCAGTTTTGCTCTGTTTTGCTAGCTGAACCTGAGCTTTTCCTACTGAGAAAAGGAACCTGCCCCATAGCACACTCACTATGCTCAGTAAAGAGGAAAGAAATAGCAGTCTCTCTCCTGTTTTCCTAAAGAGTGTTTCGGGTTCTATTCACCTGCTGGAAATGCAGCAAAGGCAATATTAATTTCAGAAGCTTCCTGCTTTTCATGTGCTTAAACCTGTTTGGGTCAAGTAGCCTCTTCCGTTCTAACTGTGGGGGGCAGACTTCTTCCCTGCCTCCCTGTTTCACTCCCCGTCATTTCATGTCTGTCTTTCTCAATTCAGAAATGAAGAAGTTTCCTTCTTCACTGAAGGATTTTAATGCTTTCACTTTTGACCTTTTGTTGTTTCAGTTGTCCCTCTTCCCAGCATTTAATGTTACAGCACAAATTTTTAGAGCAAGTTTTCTCTCCTAGGAAAGGCTGAGTGTATTGTTTACTTGTGTGCTCCAGGGCTCCCATGCTAACTGCTGTCTTAAGTGTTAGGAAATTAATCCTTACAGGGTCTGAAAAGACTTACAAATATAGTCAGTTAAGAGAAAAACAGAATTCTAGAAGTAACTTTTTCTGGCAAGACTTGTGCAAAATTCCAGCAGTGATAAAGAAGAAGTAAGTTGACATGCTTCAGTTTTAGCCCTTTTCCTAGAGTTAATGCCTTTGTTCTTTGAACCTCTGACATCTATGAGGGCGCTCCTCAATTTTTCTAGAATTTATTCCTTGACCAGGTATTGCTAACTTCCTTAGAAAAAATGGTGGAGCAGGTCTAACTTTTCCTCCCATCATATTATAGACAGACAAAATACTAGTACTCATTTAATAGTAGCCATCATTTTGATACTAACTTTTCAATCTACTTACATAACATCAGTGGTCACTAAAAAGATGAGTTGCTCAGGAAGACGCTTGAAATATCCTTACCAATAATTTATTTGAAATCTACAGTACAGTGCCTTTTGTTATATGACTTTTAAGTGGTAGTATTTTAATTCCAAATATCAATAAAATTTTCATAGTCTATGATACGCTATTTGAGAAGTGATAATTTTTAAAATTAACAGCAAAAATGGCCTAGTAATAAAAACCATAATCTTCCCAGCATTACAGTGAAGACGTAAAATAGTCAAGTATTTAGAGGGACTAATTTGAAACAAAGACACTACAGGAAAAAACCAACCAACCAACCAACCAACCAATCAAACAAAACAACAACAACAAAAACAAACAAACAAACAAAAAGCCAAACCAAAACAAAAAACAATGCAAGCCTTACTGCAACCATGCTTTTGAAAACTTGATAACCTGAAGAAGCCCAGGCAAGTTTCCTTTCAGAGCTACATAGCCTACTGGATGCCCCCGTAAGATTAAAGTACACTGTCTGCAGCACGTTGTAATAGCTTCAGAATTACTTTCTGAACACTTGAAGAGCACTCAGTAATGCTTAAGTATTGCAAGAAAGGATCTTCTTTTGTGATCTCAGACACACGTTTTTAACGGTTGCAGATTTTCCACCTCCTCTCAAAATTGCTTTAAGAAAGATGTATGCAATTTTAATTTGACACTAAATTACTGTGTCCAGTCATTCCTTATGTTAAAGAACATCTGTCTTACATTCTTCTGGTCACACAAGTGAGAAAGCAGAAGCAATAAACTCTTTGCAAAGCCACACTAAGCAATGTAATTTTTGATTAAATCTTGCTCTTGGTGTAAAAACATGACTGAAAAAAACTGTGTTCTAAAAAACACCATGCACAAAGCAGTAATAGTGCTTTTTTCAGTCTTTTTTGTAGTCCTAAAGTGTCAAAGAATTACAAGAAAAATAAGAAGCCCTCCGTAAAATCAGGACAGCATCTTTATGTTTAAAATTTCACCTGATCAGATAAATTATTTTCTTATTTCCCTGGGCAACTGAGGCAAAGAAGTTGGATTACAAGGAATGACGCTTCTGAAAACTTTCCTTAAATGGTACTGCAAATGCTTTGGCAAAGGCCAGCCCAAGATTTTCCCTGGTATCATGATATTGCAAAGTTGTGGTGAGTACTCTTTGTCGGGTGCCGATTTGAAACACAGTTTTAAAATTCCCAAGCAAGTTGCCATCCTTGCTCCCAGGAGGCCGCTGGCCATTGGACTGCTTTCCTCTTTTAAGGTGGCTGATACCACTTCAGTGCCAGGAAGATCGAAGGAGTGACGTGAAGACACTGGAAAAAGAACTAGGTTAATTCTGGAACTTGGCCTGGACAAATAAATATCCTTTCACACTTCTCCTGGCCACATAGTTTTTCCTTCTTCCTAGTTGTCCCTCCTCTACTTGCCCCATCCCTTAGAGAGCAAATACTGAGCCAGTAGGAAGCTGTTCACTGGTTTTGACTTGGGTCACTCTCCTATACTCCTGTTTTCCCAAATCACTCATCATTTCAGTTTACTTTTATGCTAGTCCTTTACTTCCAGAAGGTCCTGTCAGTTTATAGATTTTAAAGATACAGAAATCTTTTTTCTTATGAAGAAGAAATTTAAAAAAACCAAACAAATAATAATTTAGGCTGGCTAAGTACATTTTGAGTCTCAAGTCTAGCTAAAGGCAATGCAGAAAGAAAAGGGCTCTATGGACTTAATTTTCTGCTTTCTTGACTCCCTTCCCCATGCAGGGGAAGGGACCGTGACATTGACTGTAGAGATAACTTGCCATCCAAACAGAAAACACACTCCTGAAGTGATGATTCTGTTTCAGCAAGCAATCATGGCAGTAGTTGTTATCGAGTTTGCTGTATCTAATGCAAAAGAAATTCTTCAGGAACTTGTCGTGACATGTGAGATGGAGAACAGCATGCCAAAGAGACACAGTTCTGCCATGATCTCTTAGACCATCTTTCCTGAACCTTCCTTTTAAAGAAATTTGAAAAAACAGCAAAGCACAAGGTGACTTCTCTGAAGAGCTACAGGAGGGTGCCACTGAATTTTCTAAAAGCCTGAACACAGTTGAAAGATTGAAAATTGATGGAGGACTAGGTATGAAAGCATGTCAACACTTCAGAAGCTCTATGTTGGGAAACTGCCCAGTGTTTTAAAAATTTGAGAAAATCAAGATTTAAAGATAAAATATGTGGAAACTATTATGTCATTCTTATCTCACTGCAGAAAACTAAATATTTCCCTTCTGTAAACCAGACATAAACAGAGCATGGAGACCTACAAAAACTGATTATGCTAAGGCTGAGTTTCAAAATAAAAGTCAATCTCTGTTGGTCACATATGGAGTCTTAAGAAGAAAGCGAGGAAAGATTTAAGTGTAGTAAATAGCTTTTATAGTATCATCAATTGGTGTAGAAGGTAATAATTAAAAAAAAAGTCTCAAAAACTGATTGTATGGTGAAGCGCAGTAGAAATTCAGGCTTAGAAGGAAAACCAGAGTATTTGGTAAGTGGATTAGAAATGCCCTGTAAAGGTCTCTGAAACAAAGTCTTCCTGTTCCTTCATGTGCATTAGATTTTTCTCATTTTTTAAATCAGCTTTATCTGAGTGTATTTTGCCACAAGCTGGTCTTTATAGCCATTAGCTGTGCATTATCCTTTGCTCCCCCCTCGTCCTACGATAATTTAATTACAGTGTTTTTTGAATCCAAGGATACACTATTTGAACATTTCACATTTTATACAGACTATTTTCTAGTCCTACTTGCTCCTCATGCTTCTGCTCACTAGTCATCAGAAATTTTATTGCTAGGAAAGAATTTCAGGGAAGTGCTGTTATCTCTGTTCAAAGACTTGGAAAAAAAGCAGCGGAGAGATTTGCCAACTGCCCAATTTGTTTCAGTGCGAAAACCAGAAGGAAAACCCACTTCTTGAAGGCACCAAGTAATCTTCAAGAAACCTCATTAGAAAAAATTTCTTTTGCTGTGCCAAGATGTAGGTGCTATTTGTCACCTGTGCTTGGTTAGGACTTGACCATGTAATCCTTAATCATATTTTTTACTTTTCTTTACAAATAAGTCTGGCAAAATCTGCAAATGGAAGTATGAGCTGTGAGATGAGCTCTATAAATTACAAACTGTTGTGTTGTTATGCAACAGCTGAAGCATGGATCAATTTACCTCTAGGTATGCTTACTCAGTCATCATGTTTGGATGCATTTTACTATGCCTGGGATTATTCTTCTGCTGCATCAGCCTCTTTTTAGCATCGCTTCACAGACACAGTCTGAAGTGTTTCTTCAAAACAGAACTATGCTTTGAAATTATTATGAAAGCTATAGAGAATTGAGAGGAAAGGGGACTCTTTCTACTTTTGTTCCTCTTCTTCTCACAGCTCCTTTTTTCCCTAATGTGGAAGCATCACAAGTTGTCTCAGAGACATGCCTTTACTGAGCAGCAAGCTCTCCAAGGCAGGCATTTTATACAGAACATAATAACTGTACACAACAATGATGCAGTTTATCACAATTAATGGCTGAATGTTTGTTCACTTAAAACAAAAAATACCAGTTTATGCAGCTTCTGAAAAACAGGATTATAAACAGGATATATTTCTACTATAAGTTGTTTTTCTACATGTATTACACAAATTCACATTCCTCTGTGAAACACAAATTCACTTTCTATAAACTTCTGGACTAGCTGCATGAATTAAAAGGAGCTTTCAATAAAATCAGCCTTGGTCCTGTAAACAATTTTTAAATACCTCTGCTGAATGCTCTTCAGTTCAAAGGACATATGATACTAGCAGGACTCTTGCTAGGGAAAGCCACAAAACTGGTATTATTACATGATCCTCATTCATACTGTACTAAGAAATCCCCTATTTTATGGAATTACTTGATGCTTATCAGGTACAGATTAGCAGCTCACTTTTGTACCACCTATGTTTAGACCTTACCCTTGATTATAGCAATGCCATAAAAAAATACCAAGATCATCTTGATGCTAATATTCTGTTCCTTATTTTTCCACCTTTTTTGCCTTTCCACTGTGTGATTTTGACCAGTTCACTCGAATATACAAACACTCTTTCAGCTTACACAGTCCCATACATGCAACTGCATTTAAAAGACAGATAAAACAAAGCCAATGTGATGGGTATTTTGAATGCTCTTGGTACAAAGCTGATCTAAAATTTCAGGTAAAATGTAAACATCAGTTAATTGGGGATACATTCATTAATTTGAAGATTAGAGTGCTGGAGGGACCAAATTGTTTGGTCTGATGTTTCTATTCTAATTCTAACATATCTTGTGCAGCTTAATCTTTAAATGCATTTAGGATATAGATTTAGCCTCAAAGTAGACTTATTTAGCTCTCATATCTGATAAAAAAATCATGCCCCATTTCATTTTCCCTACAGAAAAGAAAAAAACCCCACCTATTGAGTGGCACCTCTGGTTCTGTAGGATGTAATCATTCTCTTTAAAACCTGAAAAACCGTGTACTTCAACATATAACACAATACAGACTGGATGTGCATTTATTGCACATGTATAAACCACATTTTTATTGGAAAAGCTCATCTGGCAAAATAATAAGAGCAATGAGCATATTCATTTTCTAAAATACAATATTGAAAATATAAATCAAAATCAGTGAAATATATCCTTATTTCATGGTAAGGTTGACTTAGAATGTAGTCAGTCCAACATCAATCTTCAGGGGAGAGAACATAGTTTTGCATTCAGTTGAAGTGGTGATATTCATTTTATGTGAAAAAATCTAATATCCTAAATTCTGAGAAATAGCAAGTTATGGAACTGGCAGATCATTTCCTTTCTATAATAAGATATATTGCAAACTTTATGTTGGAATTGTATAATACATCACAAAGTACCTCTCCTTCCCTTGCAGGTACATACAATATTGAAATTCATGGAGGTGCTTCAGATACAGAAACATTAGTGATCCAAAGTTTGGTACTGTAAGAGTTTGAAGTTTCTATGCCATGGCATGCAGGACATCCGATGGGTTAGAACCGTGTTTTCTTTAAAAAATACTAGCATGACCTACAATAGATTTCAAATCTTAACTCTGTTTAGTTTATTTTATGCTTAAAAATAATCTTACTAACTATAAAATGTTATAATAGCACCTGTTAGGTTTAATGTTAAAAGCATTGGAATTGAAACATCTATGTTTTCCTCCAAAATCTGAATTTGTGACTGTATGCACTTCTCTGTCACAGTCTTCCCCTAACACATACCCAGAATTAACCATTGACTGTAATGCATTTTCTATTTCATCAAAACATGGGCTTGCAAACCCCAGGTATTTACCATTATTCCTTGGAAGTCCTTCACACAGATTTTAATTCCTCCTGCATCACAGCATCTTGCTACAGAGTGATGAATCTGGCACTTTGGGACAACCAAGAGCCAGGCCTTGGAAGTCAGTCTTGGGTGTAAAGAGTTTTAACCCACTGCTGATGATTAGCCAGGGGTAGATGGCACTATTACTTTTATTTGTCTTATTATGAGAATTTGTAAGGTTTCTCAGGTAAGACTAACCAAGAATTTTCTAGGGTCCGTCATTATTGCTTGTTGGATAGGTAAAACAGTATTTTGTCCATCTTTGCAACCTGGGAATTTCAGCAGTACCCACAGGTTCAGATTTCTGGCATGTTGTTGGGACTGTAACAGCTGTGCCAAACGCCTCATATTCAGAAGTTTAATTTCATAATATTGTGACAGAAACCTTCCAATTCAAAGATACTCTTCAAGGATAACAGATTCACACACAAGACTTTTTCTAATGGCTTTTTTCTCCTGAAGCAGAAAAACACAAACCTGAGTTTAATATTACAAAAGACATTTTTTAAGAAGTGCCATGGCAGTTGCTGTCTCTACACAAGCGAACTGTCAGTAAAAAGCCGACACTTAATTCCCTGTTGATGATGCCCTCAAATGTTTCACATCCCCATGGGCTGAGCGTCAGTTTATCCTTGCTGGAAGCCAGCCAGCTGCCCAGGCAATGTGAGCACTGGGAGATTTAGCAGCTTTTGTTTGTGGGAACATTTCATTCGTAACTGTTATGAGACAGTTGATTCATACTTTCTCTGTAGATCTGAAATTTGTGGGGGCTTACTGTAAGGGCAGTAGGGGTAGTACCGCTCATGCACAAGTTTCTAGCAGTGGTTTTGCCTCATCCAGATTCAGGTAAAGCCCTCTTTTTGTAATTTCAGAGGAAACCTCGCCCATTTTAGTCAGGACAGTCAAGTCAATTAATTTAAGATTTTTAAAGTATTTTCAAAAGTTATTTAAATCGTTACCTACAAGCCATGTAGCACCAATCATGCATTAATTGTAAACCAAAAAGCAACACTGTACAAGGCCTGTCAGAGCTACCTGGGCCAGAGTTTACCACCAGAAACTAGCAAGGCAGAATGGAAAACCTTGGAAAAGTGAGCTAACCATGAAGATAGCTAACTATGAACTGAACCCAACATGTATCCAACACCTTGATCATTTATAAAGGACACATCTCATTCTCATCAGTCAGATCACTGTTTTCAATAAATAAATGACCACAAAAGCAGATCCTGGGTCAGAAACCTGGATAAAGTTCAAGATAAGAGAAAAACTGCTTAGATTGAAGCAGTGTCTAGATAAAACAAGGGCACCATGAGGGACTGAAAGGAGAAATCTAAAAAAATTAAGAGGCATAATTTGGTTAAGTGTTTTAATTCCCTTCCCATGACACAGCAAGAATCGCAATGAAATCTTCTTGTATTGGAGGTTGTGATGACACCAACACGGCTTGGTTCTGTGAATTGAATAATAACCAAAATTTCTATTTCAAGTAAAATAACATCAAACATTTAAGAAGGTTAATCTTCAAGGAAAGGAATCAGCAGTCATTTCTTCTACGAGAAAATGGGAAAAGGGAATAATTTTTTTTTTAACAGGAGAAATACTGAATTTTCTTAAGTCCTTTCTAAAAAATATCGTTTAGGCATTCTTCTTCTTTACAGACAAAAAAGAAAAAGGAAAAAAAAATCTGCTTTCAGCATAACACATTTAAAGAAGTAGATAAGAAGCACAAGTTTTGCCATGCATGATTTTCTGCATATTACTAAAAGCAATGTGATTGCATTTATGGTAATTGATAAGGTTCTTATCTGATAATGATCAGAGGCCAGGAGTTTAAAAGCTACAGTGGAACTTACCTTCCCCAAAAAACCAAGACAAAGCAAAGCAAAATGAAACAACAAAGCAACAAACAAACAAACAAAACCTAGGAGAGGATTTAAAGCTATATTTTAACTTGTTGTGAATCACTGTTTTCTAGGACATGGGTTTATTTTTGTCAACTCCTTTGTAAAGTCATGATCCTATATCTTGTATTTTTTCCTACCTTTTTCTTCATAATTCCCTTTATTTCTTTTACCTTAATAATATAGTACACTTCTTTAAAAGAGTTAGGTTTGCAGATGGAAAATAATGATCTGTGAACAATTGCAGGTGAAAGTATAGAAAAGCAGAAAGATTTAAGGATGACACACTTGTATTATATTGCCAGCTCTCTTAATTTTAATGCAAGTTCTGTGATATTTGGCTTTTTTCCTTTCAAGCCCGGGCTGCCAGAAATCAAAATATTTTATAAGAGTCTCAGTGCAATTTTTATTAAAAGTTCAGACATTTCTAGCCCTCATAACTGCAAAAAAAGCCCTCAGGAGAGCAAAGAAAATACAAATTTAAGGCTAAAAACAGATGAAAAAGATTATTTTCCTGCCAGTCATTTTTAAAATAGAAAGCATGAAAACATTCTTATAATTCGCAAAATATTGAAAAAAAAATAAAGAAATCCTTCAATTATTGCTATCCTCATACTGCCATTTAAAAAAATAATCTGTTGTTTCAAATGTTTTCCATTTTCTAAACAAGTGATAATTTATCCCATTGCACACATTAAGGTAAAAATTAAGACATGTTTCCCAGCTGTAAAGTTCTGACTGTTGAGAGAACATCAAGACTTGCACAAAGCCATGCCTATTGCCTGCGGCAAATTGTAATCTCTAGGCAGAGGCACTTTGCTTTACGCACGTTTGTCACCTAGTACCCACAGCTAAATCTAAGCGGTTAGGTTATCGCCGCCTTTACACACAGAATGGCACTCATGTGTCCATACTGTCAAATGTTTTAGATGAACACCAGTCTGACCTGAGCATTAGCCCCAGCTTCTATAAAAGCACAGCACATTTAAAGGCTGGGGCTCCACATTTATGCCAGCGTAGTTCAGAGCAACTTTTATAGAAAAGGCAAAAAAAGAAAAAGGGGTCAAGCAGAAAGCCTCACATACCTTTGCCCCAGAGCTACTGATTCCTATGCCTAAATTTCTGATTAGGGTCTCTAGATGGCTGACCTCATGTCCCTGCTCTGATTGTCCACTGGCTCCCAGATCCCCACCCAGTCTTTTACAGACACCTGGGCCACAAGCCACCCCTTCTCAGGCCACGGCTGCAGGTCCACTTTAATCCAACGTCCATGCATGGCCCTGCGGGCACACACCAATCATTTTCAGATGAATCACTTCCTCTACCCTGCCTGACACATGGCCTCTCAAGTGCCTGTGCCAGCATGAGCGATGAGTGGTGGTGAAGCAGCATCACTTCTCCTAAAATTAACAGGGATTTATACCAGAGTGAAGCGACTCAGTAACCACAGCCTCTGGCTATGCAACTGTTGAGTGCTTCTCAAAGAATGATGCAGGAAGATTTTGGTTAACAGGAAGGCTTCAGCTACAGAAAAAGAGAAAAGAGATATGGGACCAAAACCGGAACAAGGTGAACTTCATCGCTTTGGTGTCACATGGTTTTACCCGTTTGTACTGCATATACTCCTTCTGTTGGCTGTTCATCCTGCCACGTGCCTTTTCTAACAAGTAGCAGTCGTCAAAGGTAGCTTTGTAGTGCAATTATTTTACTGGCTTAACTAGATACCAGACAGGTAGATATCAAATGCTGTTATCCACTGTTGTCACTGTGTTTTCCAACTTCTGTCTGACAGGTCGCCACTGTTATACAATGTATATCAGTATACATTTCTATCTGTGGAGAAGTCGCGTCAGAAAATGAAATAATTCATAGCACTCATAGGATAGGAAAGGACTAGCTTTGCCCTTATCAGGCATTGAGGATGAAAGCAGCTTGATTTGGGCTCCTCATTATGTAGACATTAAAAAGCTGTCAGCTTGTGAACCTTTCCACTTGTTCATTACTCATCCATCTAATCACAGAGGGTGACTTAACTGCCAGTACATTTTCTCCACACACGTATATGTGTGTATATGTCATTCATGACCACACTCTCCCTAAAATGAGTTATGTGTCTAAATTAATTGGAATATCTTGAGGGACATGTCTGGACACAGCAGTAGCAGATGACACAGGGAAGGTGTATACCTGCTCTGTACCAGTGCATCAGAAAGTATCTGCATCGTTGTATTCACAAGGAGCGCGTATTCATACACACAGAGCACAAGTAAGCATATATCCACATAAGCACTCACTTATTAGAGCCGAGTCCATACACAAGATCAAATCCAGGTTATTGTGTCACTCCACAGGGGGAAACTTAAACTTTCTTCTTCTGCTCTTAGGGCAGCATGTTAATGTTCGTTGAAAGGTATTGCATCTGTAGCAGCTTTTTCTCACCTCTGGCAAATGTTGCTATTTCTGCTTTTCTCTTGGCATTTAAATTCTGCCTACTTCTGTGATCTCACCTTCTCTTCAGATAATTTTGATATTCATGAAGAGTATGGAGCAAAGACATGACTTCCTTCTGGAAGGCTCCCTCCCTCCCCTTACTGGCAAGAAATGTTGATCTCTAAACCCCTGGGCTAACTGGTATAATCTCCCCCGAGACGGTACTTCACTGTGTCTGAAATGGCTGCAGCCAATATCAAACCTGATCCTTATGTGCAATAATTATTTTGCAGAACAGCTCACAGAACCATTAATTGGTTTCTACATATCCTTGTAGAGAAAACTGCATTCACGGATCTGTCAGAGGTGAATTGGCCTGAAAGTCCCCTAGATAATTACTTTGCTGACATTTGAATCACAGCAGTGCTGAAGGGGCTTGGAAGGGCCGGGAAGGATGAGTCACAAACAAACCTGATGCGTAACCCCTTAAATACCGGCATGGCTTTATTTCTCACAATATCAATTCACTTAGGTGTTTCCAATATTGCTTCTACCAAGGGAATGTCTAAATATCAAACCTCTTTCTCAGCTGTTTTTAATAAAACGTAAACCAGAGATGCCCTAGATGACCTAGATGGAGGTCTTTATTTCATCATCGGTGGTACACCACATAGACTGCTCAAAGTTTTATGTTGCATGATGGGTGACTGCCTTCATAGTCAGGACATTTTTACAATCTTTGTTCACTTCCAATGATGTAAAAGTAGGAAAAGGGGAAGAAAGAGGCCTGTAGTCCTTTGAGCATCTGAGCTCTTGCAGCAACATGTTTACCTCTAGGGCTGTGTTTCCCCTGGGGACTTGAAGGTATGACTGCTCACATAATGTTAGAGCAGTGAATCTTATGCATGCACACTCATATCAACAGCAGATTATCCACAGGAGGATATACGCTGCTGTAATTTTAGCAGTATTTTTTTTTTCCTAGGTGGACAAACTCTAACTAGTAACCTGTTCATCCATTGTTTACACTTGCTCTTCATTAAATGCTGTTGGCTCTTCGTTAAATTCCACCCCGTGGAGGATGGCAACTTTAGAGAGTACTGAAATCTATGCTTCTTTGCTTCCAGTTGCACACCTTTTAGAAGCTATACAGCTTTCTATCAGTAGATGGCCATGTCGTTTTACAGCTATTTTCCCCTCCTGATTCCTTGGATTAAATGTTAGAAAGACAAAAGATCGTAGCAGGGCCCAAAGTGATCTCTTCAGGCTGCAAATTATTAGAGGCAAAGGAGTTCTGTCTTTGCAGGTCATGCACACCATGGAGCTTGTCAAAGCCTTTGCAAACAAGCTTCATATGAAAACAGGTGAGAAAAGTTAAAAAACTCTCCCCATGAACAGTTCCTACCTTTCCAACAACAGGCTACCACATGCACTTTCATTTGATTAAAATTATCATGCCGTATCAAAGTTTAAGCCAAAGGACAGCAGGATCCTTAAAAAAAAGTGCAAGGACTAAGCCATTAATCATAGTCACAAGGTCAGCCTTCTTTTAAAGACTTGTCAGTTTAGGCTTTTCTGTGTGCATTCAATAAATATTCAGCATTAACTGCAACATTTCTTAGTGATAAGGTGACAGTGAAATATTCGTAACAAAAATAATGGTCAGGCATCAGTACAAGAGAACCACTAGGTACTTTCAGCTTCTAGGTGAAGTGTATCAGAAATCCACCTAAGAAAAAAATGAAAAACGGGAATTAGCTTTGGAATTTATTTTGCCCTGAATTGTACTGGCAAAAAGACTTTTCAGAAGACTGTTCCTCACACAAGTGAAATATCTGGTTGGTGATGTACTGAGTCAGGATTTGGGAAGCCCTGATCTCAGATCTTTGATTCCTGCTGATCACAGAATCCATTCCAGGCCAGAAAACCTTCTTAGAAAAACTCTCAGTCTAAGAAATATTTTCATGAGAAGGTCTGGCTATATTGACTTTCCCACGAAAATAGTTTGTAAAAAGTTACCAGTTAGTTCTACACTTGGGTCCCAATACCACTTGTAAATAATAGAGTAAACATCCCCAAATCTGTCCAAGGACGAACATTCCTGTAAAACTAGAAGTTAGGTCTCAATTTAAAATACTGTTCTCTAGTTACAACATAGCATGATGCACTCTTCCATGAGAAAAATACAGGAGTGTTATTACACAGCACATAGAGGAACATATTTGGAGATCAGTTTCTCCATTTTGCTACATAAGCTTCATTCTAACATCATTGATGGACCTACCACTGATACAGGATAACTGGTTTACCAGGCCTTGCACCGTGCAAGAGAAGCTGCAGTCGCCATGAGCTCAGTCCTCCCCACTACTTCCTCCCCTTCACCAGCCCCCCGCCTGCTGTCTCCAAGGGTCCACACTCTCAGCGTTAGGTACACCGGCTGCGCTGGGGCATGCACCAGCCTCCTCCTCCTCAAAGGGTGCGACACAGCCCCTCCTGAGGCCACATGCTCAAGCTGGTAGCATCATAGGTGCTAGGTTGTGTTTTCCAGGGTGGTCCTGAGGCTGTTTTCAGCTGTATTGTTTTCAGGTCCTGTTTGTAGCTGTACAGCATTACTGGGGAAAATTCTCATTTCCGCAGGCTACAATTTTAACAATGTTAACGTCTATAGATTTTTACCCCTAAAAACAACCTTCATAAGATGAAATTCAGGAGGCAAAATAAGACTTTGTACTATTACCTCAGGTGGCATTTCCTGTGGTGCGCTGTGCATTTTGTTACAGGGCGATGTCTTCAGGGTGTGTGGACACCATCACACATGGGTCTGCTTTCATGTTAACATGTCTGGGCTTCCAGCTGCCAAATGGTGACAGCTGAATACTCACAACACACATTTTTTAAAGAGCACAGAAAAGTAAATAAAGGAACCAATTCACTTGGTAGATTTTTCTAAGCTTTGCTGAGTTACTAAAAATTGCCACTAGCGTGTGTAACTTCTACTACACATCTCTTTGGCAAGCTATCCCTGTTTTCTACTCAGCTTTGGTAGCCCTTTTCTCTCCTGGTAGGCTTTAAGGAACTCCACCAGAGCAGATACCCCACCTGCATATACCACTTTGCCATGATCCTTTCACACCTTATAGGATCAGCTGGAAATGAGCTCAACGTTTCTTTGGGGAGGGACGTGAGGGACAAGCCAGCCCAAATCACATTAAATCAATGCTAGTGCGGTACATTAAAAGATCCATACAAGAAACTTTAACATTACATTTGTGATTGACAACCAGATCCTCCTGAAACAGGCATTGGGACATAGACAAATGAGTAACAAAAAACACTGTACAGGAGCCTCTTAAACTGTAGAGTAAAAGTGCTAAATCTTTCCCTGAAATAATCCAAATCTCAGATAAAATATAAGTCTGCAGAAAACCAAACCCCTCATTTGTCATCTTTACAGAGTATAGCCACTTGCTGTCTGCATAGCATGACATCAGTTGCAAGAAGGTGATGAAGAGTCAGGCCCAGAGTGCAACAACCATTTGGTTCAGGAAAAAGACCCAACCTGTCAGTCCTCTTTGGATTCACTGTGGTCATAAATTATGTTCCTGTCTGGGAAATTTTTGTGTGAGGTGGATTACTTCTATGATGTTAGGCAAAGCTGTGTTTTCCCTTCTCTCTAAAGGTTTCCTCAAGTGGTGCTTCCATGGGAAATGCCACATCTATAAGTAGCAACAAAGGAAGCATATTTCTGTTGGTCAGGTAGCAACACTAATGCCTGATGCTACTCCCATCCCGGGGGAGCTTGAATGAGTGTAGGCTGTAGCTGTTTCATGCCATGATGGCCCATAGTGGAAAAAAAGCAGCAGGGGAAGCCCTACAACATATCACACTGCTCTGTTGGGTCTTTTATTAGAGGTCCCTTGGTGATTGCTTAAGGCAAGTTAACTTCAACAGGACCTCGCTCTTGCTTCACCATCTCATTTCTGTTGACAATGCAGAACGAACAGCCAAACAAATCTAGATGTCAGAAGTGTCCTAAATTTGTATCTTTGGCCAAGAAGCAGAAGTGCTACATTCTGATGAAAAGCTTTATTTCTGCTCTGTCAATGACATACTGTGGTTGCTGGTTAAGTCCAAAAGATTCATCAGCCGTTTGAACTTCTAACCTGGCATTTGACTTCTGAGACAAGCTTCATTTTAGCTGTTTGATAGTGTAATCTGGTGGGTAGCTGGGAACTGCCACTCAGCCTCAGCTCTGGCAAGTGCAGCCTGCCAGCTCCAGAAAGGGTTCTGCTCACACATGCAACAAGTGCTCTCAACATACCAGGGCAGGGTTTTAATTGCAAGATTGTAACTGAAGCTCTTGAGTTTTTTTTTTTGTCTGAGGAGCTTTTGTAAGGGATGATTTGGAGGATGCTATTCAGTCTGGGCTTTGAACTCCCAAAGGGGGTATGTGCAGATTTTTCTTACCCAAGAAAGACATAAAAGCTTTCACAGCTCATGCCCACAGAGGGAGAAATGTGATTATGAACTGTACTGTACACCTGCACACAAACTGCTTTGTCTCAGCAAACACAGTTTCTTGCATGACCAGGAAATTAGCAGAACAATAACTGGGAAATAGTTTGACCTCCCTCCTTACTGAAGAGGACCCATAACCTTTCATTACCAAGCTATTTCTTCTGGCTCAGTGCCCCTTGCAAAAAATTGCTCATTTCCTCCAAGTAAAGACAGTCATTAGGAGTAAGTTTCATACATCCTCCTGTTCATTCCAATTTGCATTGTACATGCTATGTATACGTTGCAACTTCATCTGGACTGCTAGTTGCAGGTCCATGAAGACTCTGGGTAAAATTATCAGTATGGTTTAGAACTGAATTTATAAAGGAATTCAGGACATTCAACATCCCATTATTGTACTCTAACCCCACCCTTCCCCAGCCCCGCTACCCATGGATCTTTAAGCATTTATGAATTTAAATCTTCTTAATTGTCAGTAAGACATTGGGCCTGTAGTGACATTAGAAAATTTCCTGACTTTATTTTTCTTTTATTTATTTCATACCTTCAACAGTATTTACAAGCCACACATCTTTTAGATAAAATGCTTTTAATTACCATCAGCTTCTTCAAAGACACAGCTGTAGGTGCATTCACTTAGCTTTTCTATTTCTCAGTTGCAGTTTGTCCTTCATTCACTGCTCTCCTACTGTCTCTGTAGGTGCCTTCATTCTCCCTGCTATTAACTACATGAAGACTGGATAACTTCTCCAAAATGTGGAAAAAAAAATCCCATGTAGTTTGAATCAATGGACTGTATTTGTTTTGTTTGTGTCTCACAAGTAAGAATTTTCCCTGTAAAGATCTACATAATCTAAACATGGGCAAAAGAGCTAGAAAATCTGAAATCCTACTTCAATTTCCTTAGCTCATCTTCAGCATCTCTTTCACATTTCTGCTTTTCAGTTTCTGCAATACCAGGGAGTATACTCAATTAATACCTCATGGGAGTCAAAATTTGTAATGTTTTGAAGGTAATAAGTATCATTAAGTACTGTGCCACCTCAGTTATTCTATTATGAAACCTCACCCGTACTTTCCAATTTTCCCTCCTGAAGGAGAAACACTTTCAGTGTTTTGGACGGAAACACAGTGAATTTACAAAATGTAGTGTTCTAAGCAACATCATGCAAAGCTATTATGATTTTTTCCATTCCCCCCCATCTAGACACATATTCTCTAGATGCTGTTTTTGGCATATCCAATAAAACCTGTAATTTCTGGAATGTACATTTTGTTTTACAGTTGTGGCACTTGGTGGGGAAAGCAGGGCTGATGACCTACTAGCTCTGTGGCTGATTATTTCAGCCAGTAAAACTCCAACATCTGTTTCTGTAATAAAAAGTCGGTAAGAGCAATGTAAATCACTTTCACCTTCATTTCTACAGGACTTTAAAATGTTGATCACCTCCAGTTCTGGTTCAGGTTCTGAAATAGGTTGCAGTAGCTGAACTGATACTATGGAAAGAAATCAGTAGCTACAACTATCCAAAGTGCAATCAAACATACAACAAATGAGGAATCCTTTGGCTTTCTGCTTTCTCAGGTAGCCAGACTGTAGTAGGGGGAGTGGTGAAACCACTGGATATAATTCAGCAGAAAAAAAATTATTTCAGTTTAAAAAGACAACATGTTGAGGGTCTGGCAGTACTATTCAGGGCATGGCTCATGTGGAAAGTCCAATCTTCAGCTGGAATGCTTGTGAAAAGGTAAAAGTCCCATGGTAACCTGCCATGTTTTAAAAAAAGCAGTTGTGATTTGCTTCTGTAATCCAGAATGTTTTTGTAGATGCAAAAAAATTCAACAAATAGTTATTGGTCTAGGTGGGTGCTTAACTTAGTGACGCATTTGTTTACTCCTACAGGAAGCCATCTGCAGCATTCCTCCCATTCCAACAGGGTTTGGATTTGGCCCCAGAAAGATGGTTTTGCATTGAGCAGTACTAACATGCAGGCAAAGGAGTTAGTGAAGGCCTGGTGCAAGGAGAGCACTGCAATGTTGTTTTGTGGCTGATCTTCAAATTGTTCCAGTTAAAACTTACTTATCTCCTTTCCTTTGAACTATTTCCTCCGGCTCCTTCCTCCATGGCTTTGAGCTAGACAAGAGTGTCCTCCAGTCATCTTAACCTACAACATCACTCTGCAGAATGTGGAAATGTTGACACACTTAGAAGGTACTAGTTCAATAAAGCAGTTAGTTTTATATTGCTTAGATGCCTTGGTATTTAGCTATTTAATCCAGCACCATCCCAGCTCATACGCTGTGATCATAATCTGTCTTGTTGGGGTAATTTAAAGTTTCATAAAGTAGAATTATAACTGCAACATCAATGTACCTGCCTAATTTTGCTGGTAGTAGGAAGCTCTTAATCTCACTGCAGCTGGTTTGGTAAAGCCCTTCAATTACTGAGATGCTGTTTGGCCATTATGTCTCATGTAGTAGATGATTCCCTTTAGTTATTTTTAATTCAGGGCCCAGGTCATTGCTTGGCTGCACAAGAAGCTATGTGATACAACTGTGTTGGGGTGGAAGGGAGAGTAAGAATTGTTTGAAAAACTCTCAAAGAAAAAAAATCTCCCATCTGGGATTGCCAAGGTACAGGCACAGCAAAGGCAACTGTGAGTCTCAGTGCTGAGCGGCAGGAGTGGCACTTTCTCCTCCATTTCCTCTCATCACTGTGCAAACTACCCACTGTTCCATCTGCCCACCAGTCAGTGTGCCAGAATTAAAAGAGTTTCCTATTAAACTGTGTGAAGTACCAGCTAGCAATAATTTTCCATTGCTGTCCCTCCAGGCTAGGGTTGAGACGGCAATCCAGAGTTGAGAGATCCAGTTCTTTTGTCAGCCAGCCCTTCTTGGTTTGCACTCAAACTGGAAAATCTCTTAAAATCAGTAGTAGAACACACATACATCAACTCCCTATCATAAAAAGGCCGGAGTAAAATGGCAGTTTACTATGTCAGACAACCAGGAAGAGTTTATGTTATGTTTTGAAATAAAACCCCTTCTATAAATGTAGGTTAATTAATCATCCATTATATTTACAAACTCTATAATTCTGATGTGCACAGAGAAAATTCACATGAAATATTCTTAAAATATCAGGACCAAAAGTGTCATGTCTGGTCACATGAAGACCATCTCCTCCCCAGAGGAGCTTAATTGTTTCTTGGCTGATGTCAAAAAGGCTGCACAGCATGAAGCTGATGGTAGAGCATTGCCACAAGGTGATTTGTACACTAATTCTTGGCATGGCAAATTGGAAATGTATGTCAGGGATAGCCTTGCTGTATTTCATCTTTGCATTTGATTTCATTTCTCCTTACAAATAAGAGCAAAACGAAATATAGGGTTTTGTATATAATGCACATTCATCAACCAGATGATCTTTTAATCCTATCATAAATGAGTCAGAAAATGTATGTAGTCTGTTAATCGAAAATTTGGCTGTAAGACTAGGAACAATTTTCTTTTCATTGCTAATGATGTGTCACTTTCAAATAGACCCAATCCTTTAAACATAGACAAATCAGATATGCCAAAGCTTAGCACTTGATGAGGAGTCTGTTGCTGATGGCTTTACCTGCAATCTCAGTAGCAGGCTGCGACTGTATCTCAGTCACTGAGCACAATTATTATGTGGTGTGTATCTGTTTTACTCATTCATGTGAATCAATTAACACGGGAGAAACCCCATTTTGTGCAAGAGATGCCGGAGTTGACAGACATTTGTGACAGCAGTATTCCAAGGCTGTTTAACCACTCAGGAAGTATTTTTATTCTTCTTGTCTGTTTGTTGGTTTTTCTTTAAGTGAACAATTTTTTTCTGTGTGTGCTAACTATATGACCCATAACTAAGTGAACTGCATTTTGCAGACTTTGTTTCACTGGTGTATACAGCTGTAGCTAAGAAAAGAGGTAGCTCACTTTTTTCACTGTTATCAAGGGCTCCATACCAGATTGTCTGTATATCTAAAACTCCCACTAAAGGTAATAAAAGGTGGGAATGTCAAAAAATATGGGATAGGGGCTTAATTATGAAAATGTAACAAGTCTTAGCTCAAGAGTTTTATAAACCGCTAGAGCCCAAGGGAAACAGACTATCATTATTTGAAAATGATAACATCGTAACACATCTTGTTGTACTTGAGAAATTTAATAAAAAGAGAATTATTAAAAAACACTAAAAATTATGTATACTCTGCCCACACGCAAGCTATTTAATAAAGCAGATTTCAAGCTGGTATTCTGATATTTCATATCAACACAGCCACCACTCAAATTTACTGTTATTAAATATAAGCCAGAGACAAGTACTCCACATTTTTTCCTCCACGTGAGTTTCTTTCTAACACCTCTTTCCCCCCTCCTCAGAAGAGAAAGAAAGCTGAGGTGAGAAGGCACGTCCAGGAGCAAGATGGGCCAGAGCATGTGGTGGAGTTGGGATACAGCCACAATTATTGATGTATATGTATTGGCATGTGAATGTAGTCACCTTCTGCCTTCCTTAGAATTGCTTAGATAGGGATGTTTCAGTGAATTTGTGCTTTTTCTCTGCATCAGTAATTGTTACAGTGAAAATAGATCCTGAACACTGGCAGTCCTCAGAAGGTCTAGTGCCACCTGCCACTACACAAACTATCACACTACGGTTAACTCTTGGAGGCTGGAAGCCAAATTAGGCAAATGTGTAAGTAAACAGGACATAAGACAGCTTCACCTCTCCTGTCCCTGCCCCGTGGTTTGGCATGGCAGGCATGTGGCTGTGGGACCAGCACTGTGGCAGGGCAGGGCAGCTGTCGGTATGAACAGGGGCTTCCTCGAGCTGCCATCCCCTGCTCCTGTCACATCCTGAGGTGCACTAAGGTGGACAGAGGCTCTGCAATGCCAAACACTCATGGCAGAGGGGCACGTGTCCAAGGTTTCAGCTTCCCTGAGCATTTAATTCCTCACATTTCATTTTTGAAATGTCATTGCTTTTGGGGAGCAGAATCATTTTTTCAAAGTTCATCTTGTCCCAGCAGATAAAGCAGGCAATGGCCGACCAACTCTCATGATCAGAGGTAAGCTGGCTGCTGTCTTCAGTTTAAAACAAATAACTGAAACCAAAACACCCCCTGCCCCCACTTCCAGCACTTCAAGAATTTTAAAAGTAGGCTTGCTACTTCAGTGAAGAGAGCAGCCAAACTCTGCATCTGGCCCACACACATTGCTCAAGTCTAGACTGATTGGCCCAGACATCAGCACAGCCACATGTTTTCCAGTTAAATTAGACCTTTTGATCAAAGAACTGGGGACACTTAAGCAATGCCATAATTTCTTAATTATATATCTTATTATTTAATTGGAGTAAGATTTAAGACAGTGACATTCAATAATTTTGTGCCAGGGGAAATGGGTTCTCATTGACTCTGTGGCCCTGAGATAAAAGGAGGCAGAGATGCTGAAAGAACAGTAATAACAACAATAATAATAGTAGTAGGAAAGACATCCTACCAAGTGCTTATTTTAAACAAAATTTGAGGAGAAAAGTGAGCCACAGCTGAGCATAAAGGGATGCCTTTATGTCATTTTTTTAAGTCAGTGTCACTTAAACAATGAAGAAGGTCACCTCTCAGACCATTAGAGGAGTGAAAAATGCCTCCTTCTTGTTCAGTGTGCCTGGACATGACCTTTGGACTGAAGAGCTTAGAGACTCAGACAGGCAGAAGAGGGGCAGAAGCAAATAACAACAACTTGCCTTTAAAGCAGGATATTTAAAAGTGGGTTTTTCTTTGTTTGGTTCGTTGGTTTTGGTTTTTTGGTTTTTGGTTGGGTTGTTTTTTTTTTTTTTTGGATGAGAATATAAAGTTGTTTTTTTAAAGAACATGAACTTCTTGGGACTTCTCCTGGAGCCTGCCATTTATTGTCTAAATGTCAAGAGACATGATGACAAAGGCAGACACAGAGCAAATTCAAAGGAGGAAAGTCTTACAGATTAACATCGAAGTAGTAGCACAGAGACAGTTCAAATAAATCAGTGGGGTTCCCCTAGAGATTATTGGAAACAAATTGTAGGATGATGGTAGACCCATAAACAAAACCAGCAACCGGTGAAGTAATACGTCAGGTTCAGACAAGGCATGGCCTAATCTTTCTTCTATTCATTTAATGAATATTGCAGCATATTTTTCAGCATTGTAAGTACCAAGATCACCAAACAGACGTACGGTAGACAGGTACATTCACACACACATTAATCCTTCTACATATCTACCTTGAGTTCACTCTTAGACAGCAAGAGGAAGTTTGGAAGCATAATACATAAAAAAAAAGTGAAGTTATAACATTTCTTTTATATTGGCATAATTCCAAGTAATGCACTGGCTGCTGCCAGTGGCCACAACAAGGGATGGCCGAAGGATCCTGAAACAAATAAGACTATTGCTCAAGCCCTAACTCAGAGCTGACTCCTATTTCTAGCTCTCCATAACCAAACTCTCATGACTTACCATTGGGTCTCTCCCATCACAAGCACTCAGGGTCTTTTGGGAGGACTGAAACACTGGTACCTTTCTCTCCTCCCAGCTAAGCCACTTCAGCCCTGGTTATTACCCTGTGCTGATTGAGTTTCACTTCTTTTGTTCTCTTGGGAGTTGTTGATAAAGGCCAGTAACTGCAATTCACTTGAGATGGTGTTTAGGTTTAGAGATGCAGCAAGCCCCGCGGCCTGGTACCATTACCTGCAGCCCCGGCAGAGTCCCGGCTCTCCTCCACCAGCCCCCTCCTGCTTAACAGCTTGCCCAGCTAGTCGGGGACACTGATGCTTTTCCCATTGCTCTGGA
The DNA here is from genome assembly GCA_002844005.1 of Limosa lapponica baueri. NCBI lineage: Eukaryota > Metazoa > Chordata > Aves > Charadriiformes > Scolopacidae > Limosa > Limosa lapponica. The sequence continues at coordinate 263,877 of KZ505787.1, forward strand.
GTCCAAGCTGTAAAGCCATCTCAGTGCCATCTTCCTTCCAGAGGCTGTGAAGCTCCCACTGCTCTGATACATGCCACTGTTAATGTGCCTCTGTGCAACTGCAAGCTTGTTTCTGCCCAGATCTGGAAAACCCTGTTGCACATCACTGAGTGCCTCACAGAAGGAGGCAGATGCAGAGCACAGCAGTATTTCTGGAGATCCCCTGCTCCACACCTCCTGGTCTACAGGATAATCTCTCTGTCTTGTTGAACTTGCGTTCCCTGCAAAGTCCCACTGTAATTTCTGAGCCTTGCACGATGCCTATGTCCAGTTATCCATTACCTACCAGGCATGTTGCAGATAGTGCAAGAAACAGTATGTGAAAACTACAGATAAGCAATGTATAGTGACAATTCATGTGGGAGATGCTGGTTAGAATTGTTTGTTTCCCTATCAAGGGAGCAGAAGCTTGTCAGCCTGCATCTGATTACCTCTGTTGTGTACCTCTCATTACTTAACAGTCTTACATTCTGTTTTATTTTCACATTTTTGTTCTAGTCTTATTTCTTCCTGCATTTCTCATACATTGCTATGAAGGAAATAGATAATTCTTATTTCTGTAATTACTAATTGTATAACCATACTAGTATATGCTTTATCATTGTAAAGAATCAGTGCTGTTTAAAAAGGGATACATGTGGGGGTGTCCCCTGAGTCTACCAGTGTCTGGTGAGCTACTCACACCCAAGAGGCCACAGGAAGCAAATATTCTCCTTCTTTGAGGTTCACAAGCAACCAAACACCTTCATTCCTCTGGAGCCTTGACAAGATAAGAAAAAAACATAAGCCCATGAAAAGGACAAGCTCCTTTCTAGTGTTTCATAAAGTTACCCGTCATCTTGGCATACAGAGAAAATGACAAGTCAGTGGAGAAGAGTGCACATTAACCTGATATGGGTTAATTTTTAAATTCATTCTGAGGTCGAATCTGTACAGCTGCAACAGAAAAATACAGCTTGAAAATGAGCTGTTTGGATTGGAAACACCTTTGTGACAGGCAGATGGAGCTGATCACAGAACAGTAGTTTAATGAGGTGATACCACATGATCGCCATATACTTCACCATCATGTCAAACATTTGTCCCAAATATTTTGCTATGGCTATGTTTACACAATAGTTCAGTTATAATCAGTGATAGTTCTGGATCCAGTATGACAAGCTTCAAGGATGTTATTTATCAATGGGTTAGCAACTAATGCGGTGCAGCCCAGTTATATCTGCAGTCCTTGCTTCCCTGAACATCTGGATACCTCAAACTCCTTGAAAAAAACCAAACATGCAGCATGTATGCACTTTTGACTTTTTCTGCAAGCAGAAGGCTTGAGATGAACCAGGATTTAGCCTTACAGAACTAAGCTAATCTTCCTGATTCAGGAAACTCTTTGAAAAGGTTTCTAATTATGTAATCTCTGCAATAAAACCGGGATATTTTCCCTGGAGCAGCAGCTACAGAGGAAAAGTTGAGGGACTGAGCCACTGTTCCCAGATTTGCCGTAATATTCTGTGCAAGCTCAAAGAAACCACTTTATCTGTGTTATACCCTCTTCATCTGCAAAGCAGGAACAGACTGATCTGTTTATCAAAAGCGTGAAACGAGTCACCTTTTCCGAGGAGAGCTAATCAAAATGCAGAAATTCTGTTCTGATTAAAGCTGGTATTTTCAAAAGATGAGGAAGAAAAATGAGAACTGTTCATACAAGAGTCTTTGAGAGAAGGGATGTGTGTGGGGAAACAATTTCTGGATTTAAATCTCTCCTTGGAACAGGAATAGAGGAGCTCCAGGAGGCCTGTCCCCAGAGGGGCTGCAGGGGCAGCGACATCGCACACCACCATCCTGCCACCCTGGTCTGGCATCTGGCTCCGAGGGCGCTGGCAGCCTGCTCCAGCCTGAGCACCCCTTGAAGTGTTTTTCTTCACAGGAGTCCATCAAACACTTCAGTGAGAAAAGAGATAAGCCCCAAGTGGGAATTCAAGACCTTCCCAATTTTTTCAAATCACATTTCCTTTTTGAAATGATGGTGTGGAGTATCACACCATGCAGTACCACTGAGCCTACTGCTCTGTGGGCAGCTCTGTCCCTGGAAGAGAGGTGGTTGAACACTATTAGAGTAATCCCTGACCCCCTGCTCGATCCTGGGAACTCTCCGCTGACATATAAGGTAGCTATCTTTCCCCCTAACTGCATAAATGCAGGGACGATAAAGCAGAAATAAAATTCCCCTGCTATCTGCTTTCCCCTGAATAAATCCACTTACAGCAACAGAAATTTACTTCAAAGGAAGTTCTCTTATAAGTCAAAAAACAAAATCAACTTGTAAACCTGCATGACCAAGCACCATCTGGCAATTCTTGTCATAACAGAGCTATTGTTTGTTTAGGTAGATTTCTCTTAGGGTTTTAATTACACACCAGAGAGCAGCACCTCTGCAAAGAGATCCCCTGACCTCAACCTCTGCAGATGTGAGCTGCTTCTTTTTTTGGGGGAAACATGTCTATTACAAAACAAGCAAATAGGTTCCCAGTGTTTTAACATAGCTATTAATCTAGCAAAAGAGTCTTTATGTAATTTCTTAATTTAATGGTTTAGGCTTCTCTGAGAAGGGAATGTAATAAATTTGTATTTCTTTTTCTTCATTTTTAAGCTTGGCCAGGGGAGTGGCTCAGATATGCCCTCGACAGAAGGAGGTGGTCTGTAGGATTTACGCCTGAGTCTTCCACAATAATAACTAATGCCGTGGATCAATTTTTACCTTGCTGTTTAATCCACAAAACCATAAAGACTTTAAATGTGTGTAATGTATGCTAACCACAATGTTAAAAGGAGTTACTCCCTGCAAAAGAAGTCTCGCTATGGTACAATCCCTTCGGTGCAGGTAGAAGTATTTCTGCTGTACTGCTGTAAGTTGTCACAGTTAAACAGCACTAACTGGAAAACATGCAGTTCCTAGCTGGGAGGTCTTTGGTGTCAATTTTGAATATTACTACAAAGAGAGGGATGACAATGCTAACATTAAATGTCCCATTTTCCTTCTCAGGATTGTGTTTTGGATTGCATGAGAATCTGGACATAAGACACTGGATATCGGCCAGGCCTACAAGGAGCCTTGGTAGCATGTGCTAAGTTGTTTCTTTGCCTTTTTGTGCCTCCTGAAGCTCCCTAAGTTCAAACAAACACAGGCAGCATTTAGCCTTGCAGCATGTTCACAGCATCTTCCACAGCAGAGCCTTTGCCCTCCTTCACCTCTCTGAGTGAGCACGAACAGCTGTAAGTAACCAGGCACACGTCTTTGGTGCCTGGCCCTGGGTCATGCTCAGGGCCACCATCAGCCTGGACTGACCCAGATCAGAACCAGTCCCAAGACCTACTAAGGCTTGTTCCAAACTCCATTATCAGAGGGTATTTTTAAACCAATTTTAGTTATTATTAGATCTTCTGTTAGTTTAGTGAGCGTAGACATCAAAGAGTCTTATTAGGACATCTAATACATGCCTTGGCCAACGTGTCACTGTCATCGATGGCATCCTTAAATGACCTGGAACATATTAGCATTCTGAGATAATGCTCCTCGCTGGCTCCATGCCAAAGAATAAAGCAGTCCGTGGTGAGGATTTATGACTTCCTTTCCATCCACTCACACCTCCTGTGTTAACTCTGTATAAGCCAGAGGCCTGCTTTACAACTAACCCCTAGCCATGGTATAATATTAATTAATAATCAAATGTGATCAAGATGAACATCAGATTGTAAACAGCCACAATTTTCAGTAGTAATTATAGGCAGTATAAGACAAATAAAGGTAGTAGTAACAGGGTATAGTATATAATAAGTTTTTTTATAAGAGGCCTAGAATTAATCTGAGTAGATTTTTTGCTGGACTGCAATTCAATATTTAGTGCTTTATTTTAAAGAAAAGAAAAGAGAAGTATGAATAAACAGTGCAAGAAATCTGCCTGGACTGAATGGAAGTGCCACAAGAGGAATATACCACAGCAAATTATGACGTATCATGTTTTTATGTGAAATCAATTAGGCAGTACCTGCCTATGTCATTACACATAGAAGAAGCAGGTCTTCAGGCTGTGCTGTTTGAAATTGACTCACTGGATTCATTACTTTCAAATCAGAGCAAAGAAAAGAAGAAATAAAACCCAAATGTTGATCCATAAACAACTCCTAATCATCCTGTTATTCCATTTTCAGTTCACAACTGAAGTGAGGGGTTTTTGGTTTTGTTTTGGTTTGGGTTGGGTCGGGTTGGGTTTTTTTGTGTTTTTTTTTTTTTTTTTTTGCATAGTTCTTATTTATGTAAAAGATAAAACCAGAAAAGTATTAGGTATTTCAGTAACCAAGAGACCCTTTTCGGTTTACTGTGGCATTATTGCCACTTCTAACCTCCTCAGAGGCAAAAAGATACTTGAACCAGGCCCATTTCTGTCTCTATCTGTAATCCATGGAGCCCCTGTTTGAAACAGGACATTCATTCATTCACTCATTCATTCATTCCCTCCCAGCTACTTCAGACTTCCCTGTTCATCACACCCTATCACAGGAATCACTCCATATATATACAAATCTCAAATCCAGTCCTCTTTGAAACTCATTTTACCAACTTATTCTAACTAATTATTTACTCATAGCTGCTGAGTCATTACCAACCATATCTTGGCTCTACCATATGCAGACTGTCAGCTGGTTACACTGCCTGAACACCTATCATATGCAGATCAAAACAATTGCTTTTAAAAAAGGTGGCCTCAAATTTCATGTGTAGAGCCAGTACACTTATTTTTCACTGAGGCTTTTTCCCCCAAACAGATAGTTCTTAAAAAAATAATTTAAATTTCCCTTTGATACTATGAAAATGTCTCAAAATACACAGAAAAAAGTATTTAAAATGCTCATGCTTTTTCCTTAACTGAGGCAGTTTTGGATTTGAAAACCAGAATTTGAACTGTAATACTAGAGAGTTTATCAGAACAGTTCCTTTCTGAAAAAAAAAATATTCTCCTAATTTTTTTTCTCATGCAAAAATATATGACCCCAAGAGTTTGTTCATAATTTGAATTGGCTGCAGAAGCACATTACCAAGGACTTAAAGTAAAGCTGTATTAGATAAACTATAAATACATGGTTAACTCCTGAATATCCCATGGATAGGATGTGAAGGCAGCAAAGAAGGACATTTACTGTCCTGTGTAAAAGAATACTCATCATGCAGTAACCTACATCTTCAGAAATACAAGGAAAATCATAGCAAAAAAAGAATGGTTCAGTGTACACTTGCCCTTTTTGACTGCAAGTCATAACTGAAGTAATGTTTTCTCCATAAGGAAATTCCTTCCTCTGCAATGTAAACTCAACTTCTTGCTTTGTGTCCTTCCCTTGTCCCCAACTTGCTAGGAACATGAAAGCCTGCCTCCCTACAGTCTAAATCTCTGATCTACAGTGGATCTCATCGAATTGCAAATCCAGATCAACACACTTCCGTCAAACTTGAAAATGTGCACCATTTTCCCATAGTTAGTGGGAAACTGTGACAATTTTAAGTTGGTTTTGACTCAGTGCATTCAGAAATGGTTGTTAAAGGGGAATACTGGAGCATTGTTAATTTGTTAATACTGTTTTATTTATGGTTTTTATTAGTCAGACCATCATTATTTATTTTACTAATAGTATAGAGCTTCAGACTGAAGACTTTATGAAGTGTGGGAGTCATGTGCCAACCTCCCCATGCAATGCACAGAAAATGCTGTCATTGGGATGCTTGACTAAAGTGCTCATAATTTTGAAGATTCCTCTAAGGAGTAATTTTTTTTTCTTCCTTAAGTGGATACAACATGTAAAGCAGATCCTTGCCGAGTATTTTCTTCTCTGCCCAATTAGGTATGAAATACTAAATATACCTTATGCAAATTATTCTTTTACGTGATAAATTCTGCCTTGTCTGATGGTTTGGGCCGGACTGGCTACCGAAATGAACAACAGATGCTCTCCCCACCCTCTCCCTTCAGAGAAGCGGGAGCATCTCCCTTCAGGGAGAGAAGGATGACAGAGAGACTTATGATTTTAAAAGAAACTAAACTACTTTAATGCAATATTGATAATAAAATAATAAAAAGATGAGATAATAATATCAAAAAAGGAAATAATGAAATATATATGCAATATATATACAAAACTGTATCAAGCTCCCAAGATAACGATTACATGACCAGCAGGCACTGGGAGAATCCCAGATGACTCAGCAATGGACAGGAACTGGATTCCAGATCTGGATTTAGGAACGCACGGATTAGGATCAAATGCAGACAAACAGACAGAGTCCTCCTCGGACGCCAGCCATTGAAGAAAGAGGCTAACCCTTTGATCCCTCAGCTTTTATACTGAGAATGGGACAGATAGGATGGAATATCCTGTTGGTCAGTTCTGGGTCACCTCTCCTGTCCGCTCCTCCCCACAGGTGCGAGGACCCCTCTTCGCTCTTCTGCTTCTGACCCTCCAACAAGGTACATAACAAAGTTAGCTGACCTTGGTTGTTATGGCAATAAGTATAAGCAGGAGCCTCTCTGCATACCATTCCTTGACATAAATTATAAACAATCAGGTTTTATCAGCCTCTGGAAGCACACACTGTCTGAAAAATATGCTGTTAATTTCAGTGAGTTCAGTTAGCTAGAAGAGGCTTAGTTGAAAAGTAAAATTACTGCACAGAAAATTAGTCCTGTATTACCTCAAACCAGGACACTGACATTCATGAGTACTCTTATTCTCTGAATTCTGGTCCGTAAAACATCCTGAACATCCTTGAAGAAGCACTGTGGTTGCAGTTTGTTGACATTACAGTTTCTTCAGTTGCAAGTCAAAAGCTGAGCATAAATGACTGTTTTTATAGTATGTGCATTGAGCACGTGTATTGTATGATTAACTGAAGATGCTGACAATTCTGCAGATCCATCATTTGTTTCTTGCCAGTGTTCTTCATATACTCTGGGATTTCCATGACCTTCAAGAAAAATACACATCCTCCTAGCAGCACTAGCCCACCTGACAAAGTTTAGCCTAATTAACAGGTAGGGAACTGAGGCACACTCAAGTCTGTTGCAACCCACTAAATATAAGCAGTCTGGTGTGTCCCACTTTGGTGCTGTACCCTTTCAGCTGCCCATGCTGTACCCCTCATCTCCTTTGCACTGCCTATTAGGAGGCACTTTCATGTGTGTGAACTTGAGGACTGGGATCAAGAAGGTAAACCTTGCATGTTACGCTAATCCAGAACGGCATGTGATCTTGTAGCTTTAATCTCTTCTAACTGCACAATAAATTGCTGGGAGTAAAATGTTGTTGCTTTTAAAGACAAGAAGATGAACTTACTATAAAACACTCTGTATGCAGAAAATGCATAGAAAAAAAACCCTGTGACATCCTGGGAGAGGGTTTCAGTTGGTGGGAGACTGATGTTTGCCAACATGTCCACTTGACACCTGCACTAATCTTGGGTGGGAGGGTTTGCAAGCACCAGGCTGAGAACCTTTACTTACGGTGCTGAACTGAACTCATCACCTGTGGGAAAGGAGAAGGCTGCAGGTACTGCCTGATCGATTTCATGTGCACAGAGCACGATGAGAAGGTGCTCTGTTTCTTGGGACACTCTTTTAACTGGCACTCCATACAGCAGTGCCAAATCTCATCCTCGAGCCCTGACTTTTTGTGTGTGCGTGTGTGTATGGTTGGACTCGATGATCTCAACGGTCCCTTCCAACCATGAAGATTCTGTGTGATTCTGTGTGTGACTAGTCCCACAGTAGCACAGCTGGCACAGGCTTTTCCTCTCTTTCACAAGGACACACCATGGTCAAAGGCAGGCTTGTAATCCAGGGTCTGGCTCTGCTGTCAGGTAGCTGGCATCCTGGCACCAGTCATGGTACCAGTTCAAAATCTCAACTGTTCCAAAGAGTAGCTAATTGAGTATGTAAACCACCTGCCAGAGGGTGTCCTTTTGCTTCCACAGATACAAAACATCCTTCTGAAACACGATCTGCCCCAGCCTCAGCACTGATGGCTGGTGTTTGAGAAGAGTGACCAGCTGTTTTCCTATATGTAACAGTGTCAGGTCCTTAAAACTTGATCTGTCATAGTTCTGCTGGGGTCTTTATGGGAACCTCAGCCAAGAAAGGATCCTAGCCCCTTGGTGAATGTTATAATACTAGATTTTGCCAGGAATAACAAATATTGAACTTTAACTGAATCGTATTTTTCTTTGTTGGAAACAGTTTTAGGTCACTCCTGGAGACTTCATAGAACAGTTTTAATACTCCTCTCTCTCTAAAGAGTATGCACTTAGATTCTGGGCACAAAAGTTACTGAGCTGGTCAAGCTGAGAAGACAAAAGGCAATTCATTCAGAATGTTCTGTAAGTAAAGAAGATGTTTGTTATAACACATGACTTTTATATGTTCTAGAATGACTTAAGAGTTTATCACAACTAATCTTTAAATTTTAAGTAACTGTAAAGAAAAAAGTAATTACTCTTGCATTTCTGAGCATTAGTCATAAACAGCTAAATCACAATATGTTGTTTTGAAATTCTTTATCTATGTCTGTGCATAGGCTAATGCAATAATTCTGCAGAATTTTGCAAATTTCTAAGAGTGTTTTCAGGCATGCTAGAGGTGGCTGAACTCCTTATGCTAAAATAGAGGAAAGGAAATACATTTTCATATAACTACACCACAAGATACGCAAAATTACAGCACTGGACAATGTAGCAATGCGGGTACTAAGGTCACTTGGCAATCCTTGTAAATCCACACCTTGGGTCTATACCTATGAGACTACCATTTGGTGCCTAAATCCAGTCAGTGAATTTGCTTGCTGGTTGTAAGCTGCAGCAAATAAGCTGTGGAGAGTAACTCCTGCATCCCAGCACTGTCAGAACTTCAGCCATAATCAGAAATATCCCTACTGAAAAAATTCCATGCAACCACGTTAATATAGCTGGGTGGGTTTTTTTGCCCAAGTTAATCTGCTATAACTGAAATTGAGTTTTCACTCCACCTGCCACAAACGCAGCACAGCAAACAGTAACTATTGTTTGTATGTTTCAATTAAATTGGAACACCAAAAAAAAAGTTAATAGAGATTTTAATTAAGTACAAGGGGAAAAAGACATAATTATCAGAAGCAATTCATACCAGTATTTGAATGTAAAGAACAAGGGCAGAGAGAGAGAAAGCTAGGAAAAGGAACAACAGGCTTGCTTGAATGCATTCAGACACTCATGCTCAATTTCCCGTTTTGTTGCACTGCTTCCGTGCCACTGAAATTTTGTTGTCAATGGAGCCACATTGGTAGGAAGATTAAATAGCTATGAAGAAAGCAATGAGTGGTGCTTCCCAAAAGTGCTCATTTCTGCCAGGTGCTCAGCACCACTGCCTGAAAGAGGTACACCTTCTGTTCCAGTGCACCTTGGCAGCAGGTGCACATCTCAAGTTGGCCTCTGAAGAGCTAAGCAGACAAAACTCATTTTTAAAGTGTTTAGTTCAACACTTTCTCAAGAGCTGCCTGATCTAGGAATCAGCCTTCCATAGCCATTTTTCCAAATAAGTTGTCTTTTTATGTTGGAAAACCAGAGAGGCTAAGGGCTGGCTCTCATAGGAGAAACATGGTTTCCCGTAAACTCACATCTACCTGGGATGTGTTTCCTGCAAAACAGTCATGGGGGAGATGAACTTGAGATCCAGCTTTTACTATACGTCAATTAACATGCATCCTCCTCTCCCAGAATTTCTTTTTTTCTCTCTCTCCCTTTGCCTTACTTCATGTAGCCATAACCAAGGGAATTGGCTTTGTCTGCTTGCCATCAGCTGAGTTGTCTTTCTTCAAGCCCTACCTAAATTTGTCATTGTTCACACATAACAGTGAGCAACCTGGTCTAGTGGGAGGTGTCCCTGCCCATGGCAGGGGGGCTGGAACTAGGTGATCTTAAGGTCCCTTCCAACCTAAACCATTCTATGATTCTATCAAAACTGTTTCTAAGGCAACATTGGGAAAGAACAGGCTGATCTGATTTTTTGTTGTTGGTTTTTAAATGAAAGATATAGGTGTGGTAATAGGATTTTATTTTTTTTTTTAAATAGAAAAAGGATTTTTCTGTGTCTGTTCTAAAGAAACATAATGATGTCTCTGTGTTAGGGTTGCCTGCCTTGCAGCTTTGCAAAGTACGTGCAGTGCCAGGCATGGGGTGGGGTGAAGTTGGGGGATACAGCATGAACATCCTTGTGGAAGGGCAGCCAGAACAGAAAAAAAAAAAAGGACTTTTGAATGTGGTTTTCTTCCACAAAAGCACAACATTTCAGCAAGCAGAAGATTACATTCTCCTTCCAGCTGCGTTAACACTTTCGTAACTAAACCAAATCACTATACTTAAGGGTGAAAAATTATTAACAAAGCCATCCTGCTAGTATTTTATATACTGCCTTTTGTCTCCTAGTAATGCTGCCATGATCTATATTGAGCTCTCATTTGCTTGCACAGAGGTTTGACAAAACAAAACCAAACTTACAAAACTTACCACATTAAAGCTTGCAGTTCCAAGAAACCTGCAACTGTCAACAAAAGTGTTGAAAAGTCAGGAGGTGTTCTAACAAAGGAATATCTCCTTGATTTCTGCAGCAGTCTAGGCTGCACGGTATTTTGCAAGAATTGGTCAGCTCTTGCTAGCAGTAGTTCATCTGGGTCCTACCAACAATAACTTAGGCGTCTTTTTGTTTTTATTAAAATAGGATAGGCCATAAGTACCCAGAAAGCTCTGAAACGTTAATCTGCATATACCAATGGTTTCAGAAGAGGACACTTTCCCAGACCATGAAGAAAACTCAGACTGGAAAACTATTAAGACGACCTTGTTGTGGTCTTATTATTAATTCCTTCTGCCCTTTTCAGAAAACATACATTTCATTTCCTGTCTAAATAGATAACTTGAAAATGATCCTTTCCTCTTGCTTCTGGGTCAGAGGCACCCTTGATAGCAAGAAAGATACTAATCCAAAGTCTTTTTAATCAGTTTCCCTGAAATGCTAACAATTATTGTGGTTGCAAGGGGACACCTCCCCCAGCCAAGATTTGCAGCTGTGAACCTTATCTAATCTTAGAAGCAGGGGTCAGCGCTTCTCAAACAATATCCTGTTATTTAGAATACCGTGAAACACAAGACAAAGGTTACAATTTCCTCTCATCTCAAGTTAGAGGACTTGTGACTCTTACCTCCAATTTGGACTTGTAAGAAAACATTAAAAATGGACATGTAGAATCTCAGTCTCTCTCAATCTCTCTTTCCTAGTAAGTATTTATTTATCCCATAAATAGTCAAACATGTAGGGAGTTATTCCACTACTATCAATATCCAGCTGCCTGGTGAGAATGAGTTGTCTTTGCTGGTGAGAAAGAAAGATCTCCCAAACATGTCACTTAGAAACTTGGATGAGCAGCCAGTTACCTAACTAAATGATTGGATGACGGCTACTTGGGGAATCTGAGATGGTGAAGTTCAAATTTTTATGTTTAAAGCAGCACCTAGATATATGATTTCTGGGTGTGAAAGAGGAGGAAGAAGATAGCTTACACAAACAGTTCTTTTCTTTGAACCTCTTTCCTTAATATATGTATTAAGTTATCCAGAAGGAAACTCAAAAAGAGAACCATTCCACAACACATTTGTTCTTGGGGAGAGAAATTAAAATAGTAAGATGTGTAACAGGCCAAACTGTTGCTCACCACAGTATTGCAAGGCACTTAGATGTTACTGTCATGAGCAGGAGATAGGGCTCTGCATGGCATACAAAGTGGCTGGAGATGGAGAAGGGATTCCATTTCCCCACCCAATGTTAATTAGTTCCTTACACAATGCCTCCTTAATTATCTCCAGCCTATTTTCTCCCAAAACCCATTTACTAAATCAAGTTAACTCTCTCTGGGATGATCTCTACATGGAGATCGCTATAGCTTATTTTACATAGATCTGAAGTAGGTTCTCCTCATGTGTTACAGCAGCCATTTGAGGCTGGTTATCGCTGAAATAAGGGCATGAAATGAAGTGTTCTCCATTCTTAGCAGAACAGACTGGAGGTGGGACAGAATCAGTCCTCATCACAGGCTCAGGAGAATTGCAGCTTCACAAAGACATGCTAGAATTGACCTCCTGTGTGCCCATAAGCTCCAAGAATGATTCTAGGGAAAGAATTCCCACTGGACTCATGATATGAGTTTCACAGGCTTTTGCACAGCAGGACTACAGCTTTAGGAGCTGTTGAACAACATGGAGCTGTTCAGTAGTTTGGGAAATTCTGACATTACTGTCTGTTGACTACTATGTGCTTTAAATTACTTGGTCCTGATAGGAATGTTGTGGCTCATACCATATTATATGTAAGGTTATAGAATCACAGAGTATATCAAGTTGGAAGGGATCCATAAGGATCATTGAATTCAACTCCCTGCTCCTTACAGGACTACGCAAAATTAAACCCTGTGACTTAAGACCATTGTCCAGATGCTCCTTTAACTCTGACAGACTTGATGCCATGGCAACTTCCCTGGGGAGCCTGTTCCAGTGACCAAGCACCCTCTCAGTGAAGAATCTTTTCCTAATGTCCAATCTGAACTTCTCCTGACACAGCTTCATTCCATTTCCTTGTGTCCTAGTGCTGGTCACCAGAGGGAGGAGACCAGCACCTCCCCCTCCTCTGCCCCTCCTTGAGGAAGCTGTAGACTGCAATGAGGTCACCCCTCAGCGTTCTCTTCTCTGAGATGAACAACCAAGTGACCTCAGCTGCTTCTCATGAATCTTGCCCTTGCGACCTTTCACCATCTTGGTCAACCTCTTCTGGACACACACTGATAGTCTGGTGTCCTTCTTACACTGAGGCACCCAAAACTGCACACAGTACTCGAGGTGGAGCCGCAGAAGTGCAGTGTAGAGTGGGACAGTCAACTCTCTCGACCAACCAGCAATGTTGTGCTTGATGCACCCAAGGATATCGTTGGTCCTTTTGGCTGGTAGGGCACACTGTTGACTCATATTCAACTTGCTGCCAACCTAAATGTCCAGATCTCTTTCTGTGGGGCTGGTCTCCAGGTTCTCATCCCCCAATTTGTATGTATAACCAGGATTACCCAGTCCCAAATGCAGAATCTGGCACTTGTGCTTGTTAAATTTCATACAGTTGTTGATGGCCGAGCTCTCTAGTCTATCCAGATCTCTCTCTAAGCCCTCTCTACCCTTGAGGGAGTCCACAGCTCCTCCTAGTTTAGTATCACCAGCAAACTTACTTAGTATGCATTTGATTCCTGCATCTAGATCGTTTATAAAAACAATAAAGAGCACTGGCTCAAAATAAAAAAAAGATGTGCTCACTTTACTTTTCTATTAAAGCTTCCTTATATTGTCAGGAATTTTTATTTTTTCCTGTTGTATAAATACACAATCTTTGTTTAACAGAACAATGCTAAATCTATTAGTGTTTGTAATCTATTATAAAAAAGTCCCCAGGCGATCTTCAATGAGATCCAGGCAACAGAACTAACAAAGTCTAATTTCTAAGGTTGTGCAAAAGCTACTGGCCAGAGCACAATGATTTTAGCTAGTTTGCCTATTGTCCCTGCACAGCCATAGCCAGGATTAGCTCATTACTATGTGTAACAATTCCTGCAGTCAAAAAGAACAGTGTTTTCTTTTTTATTCTACTGGATCATAATATAATGCTTGACCTAAGCGGATCATAGCTGCTCTGACTTCGTAACCTTGGTTTTACTTTCTATGTCGAACAATATTAACACTACATTCGTATTCCCTGTTCCATACCTCCTTTAATCTATATAAAGCAACTATGAATTCAAACACAACACAGAGGTTCCCTGTCCTCTTTCCTGACTGCCCCAGTAAGGAACCTTTTACCTGATTTTTAATTTTATATCGATCACAGTCAGCCTGTGCATTCTCTTTCTGAATAGAACAGTAAAGTTAATGTTGCAACATTAGACAGACTACTGTCTAGTCTGTTGCTTTCAGCATTAGTGAAATACTGCTTCTGATAGTAAAGTAACATCTCATCCCTACCCTTGTTCCTCATGCAGTTCAACTTCAAAGGGAATTCAAAAAAGGATTTTCTGCTTGCCAGACCCTAGGGTTTTATTATTAACTATTTCATGTTAAATTATAACCTACTGAACTGGTGATCTCCGTCTCAACAAATACAGAAATAAAGAATTAGCAATACCAGAATGGGATGTAAAAATCAAGGTCCTATCATAACAGGCAACAGGTAGGTACATAAATGAAGATGGGCTCTGACCTTCTGAAGAGGTGACAAGAAGAAACAGGGAAAAATGAAGACAACACACATATATAAAGGTAGTTGCACGAGCCATCAATTAATGGAATTTGGGAGTTCAAGACCCAATTAACTGAAATGATTATTACTTCTCTAGCCCAACATCTGAAGTCATCTAAAGTCAGTTTTAAGCTCACAAAGCAAAGTGAAAAATGTGTGAAAGGACAAAACCTTGTCCACACAATGTGGCCTTTTTGTTACAAACAGAAGAGTGCTTTTGCCACTCCAGTAGAACAGGCTGGGGACAGACAGCCCAGGCTGGAAGCACGGGACATGTCTCATCAGGCAGAGCGCAGTTAGACGCTTCTAGTGAGGTATGTGACATTAGCACATGGTGGTTCTATGGTACAACAAAAACTCTCTGATGCTTCTTTAAAGTAAAACCTTTAAAAATGTCTAAGCCACCAGGTTGTCTGCTTATTCCAAGTACGTTGTGCCCATCATCCCTCAGATGCTTCAAACATGCTGATCCTCATGATACTTCTGCATGGTAAGGACATATTGATAAATCCATTGTAAGTCCAGAAAATGAAGCACAAAAAATCTTGGGAAGGGGTCTTTGAAGGGATACATCTCTAAAATTTAGATTTTTCAACACATCTGCTCAGCTGCTACATTTTCAGACTGCTTGAATGTAAATAGTGAATACTGGCCATGTGGGTGGACTGTTCACTTCCATCAGTAGGCTGAGAGTTGTTAAAAATTGAGACTGACGAAGGGACTTCAAACTGTGGACGTGATATCAAGAGCTTTGAGGAAATCTTTGCTTGTTTGGCAGTTTTCAGTCTACACCAAATGAACATGAAAAGCAATATTTTAAGTTTTCTGTTGTTCTCTGCTCCCGTAGTCTGCCACCAGCCAAATCTGCCTTTCTAGGTTCCTGGGCTCCTGCCCATCACTGATCTAAAGAAAAAAAGCATTCCTCATCAGTTTATTCTCTTTTAATACCAAGTAATCTTGGTGCACCTTAAAGAAAATAAACCCACATTTTTCAACATCATACTGCTGTGAAACAGTCAATTTTTGAATATGTCCAAATGAGGCTGGATTCCTGGTTCCTTTTTGTACAATATGCTTTCTAGAATGGTAAGGCAATTACAATGCATCTAAAATAATGTTAAGAGCATGCAGAATTAGAGAAAAAAAATGATAAAAGAATACATTTTTCTGAGGAATAATAAAAACAAGATTCACAGGAGACAAAGTGTTGGGAAAAAAACTTGGCTTTGACTCAGCAACAGTTGAATAGCAGAAGGAGCAATTTCACTCTCAGCTACGGATAAAGAACCAATGACTATGGGATTTCAAGGTCTCTGTGGCTTCACAGGAAGGTCAGTGGTTTTCTTTCCAATGACCTTGGAACCTGAGAAAGAAGGCATTTCTAGCTATTTAAAAGGCCAAAATATCTAAATGCTGTAAGGGAGTGACTCTGCTTTCTGGTACACGCCTGTGAAACCTGTAAAATCTGTCTGAAATCAGAATCAGTCCAGAAGACCGAAAATCTCAAATAACTTGCTTTGGAAGAGCTCAGGATTTGTCCATCCTTATTACATTACCTTTCACAGTATCTGATTCAATGCCTTGCATGGTCTGATTGCTTTAATTATAAGTGTATAGTGCATTTCCTGAACAGTCATCTTACTCATTCATCATTGTGTGAAAAAAGCCACAGAGATTAAATAATAAATGTAATTCAAGGCTAGCACAAACTGCTAGCTAGTACCTGAAATGTTAACTGCCTTGAGTGCTTAGAAGATATTAAAATAATTTGTTATTCCTTTTTGTCTTGTTTCAGACTTTCAGCTTCTCTGTCAATTCCCCAGTTTGCGGAAGACAATAAGACTGTGTTCAGGACAGTGAAGATACATCTACAGGCTTAATACAGTCATCTGCAGAAATACCTGAGCTCAACTGAAGTGAAGAAACACAAGTACTAGCAGCAGTCAAGCTCTACTAGTTCTCCCTGGCCCATCAGCCTTTTATTTTTTTCACACAAAACCACATTTCCTTCCATTCTTGACCTTGGACACAGCTGAAGGTATTTGGTGAATGTTTTAAAAAATTACACAAGGCAGACATCCAGCATAAAACTTCAGCTTAATGTCATATTTTGGTAAAGCTGTAAGCAATGAAATCTAGGTCTTATAATGGGAGATGTTAGGCAATCTTAATGATAGGTGATGCTACAAACCCTGCCTATGATAACTGAGAAACCATATAGATAACAGACATCTGAGAAATCACATTCTGAAGTAATTGTATCCTGGGTAATGTTTACTCCCATTTTGTATCATTGCTTGCTTGTTTGATGTTCAAATTTAATTCATTTTTATGAGACAGTGTTCTCTTACTTTCATTAGAGGGTAAATTGCTACATGGATTATGTGATGGGTGGTTACACGAGGGTGTACATCAGAGGCCCATGTTGTCACTATGGACTTGGCTCTTACAACCATAGATTGCATGTTACAATCTGCTCCTGTATGCTTCACGTGAGTCAACTTGGTTTACTGTTGGAATAAGAGAACTGCTGTTTTTACCATGTCTGGCTGCTAATTCACATAACAATAATCCTGGTAAGGGTTGCCTACAGCACTTCTTGAATGTAACTGTAGAGTAATATTTACTACATTGGGTTGTGCTGGGGTAAGACAGTGAGTTCAAGTCAGATTTCCATACATTGTAGATGCTTAATATGTTATGAACAGCTGTACAGAATACACCAATAGAGACACAAATGCATCAGTTATTTCATATGAAATCACCCAGCAACACCGCAATCCTCTTCTGCAGTGCACCTGCACTTTCATGCCCTGTGCTCACCAGGGGCACGGACAAAACGACTGGAAAACACTTCAGTACTTTGTGAGAAGACATATGAATACTTTTTAGGAAAACTTTCAAGTTCTTTTCTTGGGGACTTTCTTAGCCACATTCTCTCCTGGGTCATGCATGTGTAATGCAGGTTAAAGTAAGGGGAAACTGGACTTTTCTTATGCAGGGGAGACAACTCTATCCTTCCTGTAGCCATTTGACTGCAGCTAAGAAGAATAGGCTAGAGAGATGTTATACTACAGCCTTGCGGACAGTGAAAAAGAAGGAGCTGTTATGCAGAAAGAAGCAGAAATGGCCTCCTATTTTATTTAAGTTTGGGGAATTCTTGAATTAACATATTAAAACAGGAAATGCAATATGGTGCAACAGATAAGACGGTAAAGCAGGAATTCAGAAGATTTAGGTTATAGCTAAGCTTTGGCTACTGAAGTGCTGTGTGACCTTGAGAAAGTGGCTCGTTCCTTCTGTATTACCAGAGATAAAATCCTGATGTCAATAGAGACCAATGTTCCTTGGCACCAGTGCTGATGTAGGGCTTCACACAACAGGCTCTTCATCTCTCTTAAGCCTTTAGATGCGATTATAATTCTGTTGCTAATTCACTATAACAGAACCTACCTAGTAATCTGGTCAGTCTAGCAGTCTAGCTTCCTGAGGTCCTATATCCTAACATGCAGTAATGGATGTGCTTGGAGTAGGAACAGTTGGTTATCATTTTTTTGAAAAACCTTCATTAGATTTTACACATGTCACATGTTCAAAACTATAATCATTTGAAAGGAAGGATGAGGAATGGAGAAGTAAAACACCAATGAGGAATTTCCAGGGGAAATCAGAACATTCCTAGTATTTATGGCTCAGATGAGGTAGCACGTATACATATCAGACCTGTGATGAACTTTTTGCTTCATTACAGGTTGCATAGTTTGCATAGTTCATGATACAGTGGCATTTTTATAATGTGCTTCATCAGAAATCTTCAAGCTGGAAAACTCTACGTGTGCAGTTAAATTTCATTAAATCCACTTTCCTTTCTAAGTCAAACAACTCAGCTGTGATCAGTGATATACCGTGATGGCTTAGATGGAGAGTTTCAATATTGTGAAAAACACGAGAAAGACGCTTCCCCCTGCCCCCTTTATAAAAGACAAAGCCCATGCCAGCAGAATTGTGCTCATGACTAGGCAGTCGTAGAACAACATATTTTCTGTTTCTATACATTTCAGAACTATGAGACTTCACTTAGAAATAATTTTTAAGTGGTATGATCCTAAGGGAAATTATTAAAAACAGCAGTGGTACAGTAATTTTTTTCAATTTTATAATGATTTTTAAAGCCCAACAAACCATGACAGCATCTTTTTAACTGATAACTGTCACAGCACTTTATTTTATATATATATATATATATATATGCTTCCATTTTATTTTTTAATCTTAGAAGTCAAAAAGGAGTAAGGGTAAACTTTCTTCTTTTTCCAGAGCAC